>JAEOAE010003694.1:0-25166 GCA_036365155.1 Meriones psammophilus | reverse complement strand
ACAGACAGTATTTACTGATATTGAATATTGTGTTTAACTATGTTGCACTATAAGAAAGAAAAGAGCCTTCCACCTGAGCATATATGCATTCAATTCTTGAGACTCACATCTTGGAGAGAATTGATAACACAAATTGTCCTCTGACCACAAGAACATACATACCCATACACATAGTAACTAAAAAGAAAAATGTGTTGAAGATATTATTGCAATAAATAAATAAATAAATCCATTTAAGTTCATGTAATTAGCAAGTAAAATAATCTTGTTGTAAAAAGGGATTCTTCTCATATTGTAAGTGGCGATTAATATTTACTATTGATACATCTTTTAGTAACGCTGCTGTTAGTCCTAAACAGCTGTATAACCAAATCACCACACAGAGATTGGGTTTATTTAGTTAACCTAAGTAAACAATCATTCCCAGTGATAATGAACTCAATCCTGTGTATGCAACAGAGCATACCTATATCTTCTTGAAAAAACAAGTAAATTAAATAAAGATTGGATATAACTACATCAAAACACTTTATAAATTATATATGATGATTTCCATAAAGATAGGTTCTATAGATTTATAGAAAAAAATAAGCTTATGATGAATGTCTGGGGGTATATCCAGTTTGGTCTCTGGACTCAGAACACAAACTTCACCCAGACAGAATGCACATCTGTTCCCAGCATTCAGGGAAGATAAGAGGTTATCCATACCTTCTGTTGAAGGAACACCTCAGGTTCCTTGAGTGATTCTCTATGAGAACATGGGCCTCCATACCTCTTACAGTGGCTGAAGTGCTCTCAGAAGAAGTTGGTCGTTGCTACATAGTTCTCAGTCTGTATCAACCATAATGGCTTTTCTGCTTTCTACAAGCTACACAGAGAATTGTCTGTATCACTCTCATTTCAAAAGCTCTCTGGTTTTTTCTCTTTCTGCCCAATATTTTTCAAGTTCTGTTGAAATATAAAGAATTCTACCTAAAATAATTGTATTATGTGTATGTATGGATGTATGTATCAAAGCAGAGTCTCACTTTGTAGTAGCCCTTACTGGCCTGGAACTTGCTATATAGATGTGTCCTGAAACCTACAGAGATATACATAGCTCTGCATCTTGAGTTCTGAAGAGAGAGTTTTGCACCATTACATCTGGATTGAATTACATCTGTGTGAGACATCACAATCCAATCATGAGAAGATAATCTTCACATGATAAGTCCTTCCCATATTAAAGGGAAGAAGATTATGTAAGAAGTGAGAATCTAGATAGTAAATTTCTGATTCTGTGTATCTCAGCATTATCAACAGTTCAGCATTTACTAATTTCTAGACATATCTGTATTGCTGAAGAGTTCGTTCAGCAGTAGAATCATACACTGTAGAGAATATCAGTTCACCTTCCAGAAATCATTTTGGGCAGCTTACAAGCACCTACAACTCCAGCTGCTAGGAATATGTCTCCTTCTTCTGGTCTTATTTGGCCCTGCACCCACATGCACAAAGCCATATTCTCCACAAATGCATTCACCCCATTAAATATAAAGGTTTAGAGACACTTGCTTGTCTTTTAATTTTGCAATATTCATTCCAGCAGAAAATTTAGAGGTTATTGTGCTAGTGTTCTTTCTACTTCTGTGCACCACCTTCTTTCTAGAGAATCCCTCATGTTTTATTATGATAGATTCACTACATGTATCTGACTAATTTTAGTACGTCTTACACACTGCTATTTTTGTCTTTTCTTCCTTCCCCCATTGAATACCTTCTTTCCAATAAGTCATCCTACTAATTTCACATCTTTTTGTATTTGTAGCTTGCTGTGATATAAAAAGGTTACCTGCCTCGCATGGATGGGAGGTTGTTTACCTGAGTATGGACTAGTTCTTCTATCATCTGTACAAGATTGGGCACCTCAATATTTCATTACAGAAGGGGTCAGAGCTTATAGGGGCCTACCCTTTCCTGAGGGACTGTGGTGACTTAAAAAATGGTGTCACTTAATTTTTTTATTCTAAGCCTGCATCATGACCTCAGTGCTTTCCATATGCTCAGTTTTCACTTATTTGTAACCTCAAAAGGATAGGATTCAGTTCAGAGTAAACACACTAGAGTGAAATGTGAGATCTATATCATGAATAAAATCAAGTGGTCAGAGTCCAGGAAATATATGTTTTTATATCTTTTCTTTATGAAAGAGTATGCTTAGTAGTTCCAAGCATTATTTTCCCTAACTTCTTGTAGAAATAGCTACCGAACTTACAAAACAAAACGATGGATACTCAGAAGTACTAGGAACTTGATCTAGCGAAGACATTCTACAATCTGCTGCCTTAATGGGTGTGTTGTTTTGTGTTTTGATAAATTATTTTCTGAAATTTCACATAGATAGCATAATCATGGCCACCCAAGTGTGCATAATTTTACAAAGCTGACACATGCATGTCTTACTGTTTTGAGTTGGTCTTTCAGCCACAGATCAGCAGTGCATTCTTCAAAGATAAAAACTAAGCAAGTATTTTCTTTGTCACCTAGCAGTGCAATTTACTGCCTTCTCAATTTTCCAACTTACAAATACAAAGTAAATGTAGGACATTAGAGAAATAAGTACACTAGGTGATTTATGGGGAAGGGGGGTTTCATGACACCCAGAATAAACCAGTGTCACATGGTAGATGTAGTAACATTATTGATATCTGGTAAAAACAAACAAACAACAAAGGCAAAGAATGTAAAAAGTAAAACAGTAGCAGGGAAAAATCACATCTGAGTGTGTCAGAACCATGTGTATGTTAGAACTGTACTGAGCTTCTACTGTGAAGAACAAACAAATCAGAACACAGTCACTCAGAAAACAGGGTCAAGAGAAATTCTCATCCTTACATTTCAGCAAATAGTAGGAAGAAAATGATTTCCTGTCATCTAAACATCAGTTTCCAGAAAGACAAATCAACAAGCACCTTGTGAAATGTATTCTAGTAAAAAGTATTTTTCCTTGGGATATTTTGCTAAAAATTCAGAAAGCTGCAAGCTTGAGTAAAATGCTAGGAAAATATCTAACAGATGTCAAAACACAATCAATCAACAAACGAAAGATTTGGATAATTGAATGTGGCTAAGTAGGCACAAAGTTAATATTTATTTGCTCAAAAGATTTTTTTAACAAAATGACAGACATAAGATAAATAAACAACAAAGGTAAGAGACACTGTCCTAAGAATAAATCATAATATTGAGCATAAGAGATGCTCACTTCACAAGTAGCTTTAAAAAAATGTATCCGAGCGTAATGCTGCAGTTTCATTATCTCAGACATGTAGACAGTGGGCACATTGCAAGTTCAAAACCAGCCTGGATTACAGACTGTGCAAAGCTAGCTAGTCTCCATAAATAGGACTGGGGCTAACTAAAGCTAACTGACATGTGAATGGCCCTTTGTCTTGTCACTTTTACTCCAGAAAAAAAAAAAAATCCAATGGACAACAATGTTACAGATACAAGACAACAACAACATCACTAGACACATGGCAAAAGAAAACGAGGAAAGGTGTAATTTTTTTTGCTATTCTCTTGCATGAAAAGGAAATATTCAAACACATACCCTGGCTATTATAATTACAAACCAAAAACAAATGTTCTAAACTTCCAGGTAAATGATTTGCTTTGTTCTACGTAGTATTAGAGTTACATCCGGTTTCATGTTCATGTAGAGACACATAATAATAAATTCTGATTTTTGTACTATTTATACTGAATAGTATAAAGATTAAAACAAATGCAGGGATGATTTGCTTTAAACAATCAAACAAAGGAGAGCTTCACAAAATAAAGACAGGAATAGCATAGTAGAATTTTTATGTACCATTTTTCTGTCTAGATTAAATATATTAATTTTTAAGTGCATTGAAAGATCAATAGAGAAAGTGGTTTAATAATCCAAAATTACAGAATCAGTTTTCCTTGGGGGTGGAAATCAGAGAAATTTTTATTTTTTATTTTTTTATATTACAAATGTTATTTCAATAGTCTCTAATGTTTCATTATGAAATTCCTTGGGACTCCAAGATGGCGGCGAGCAGAGCGCACCGTTTTGGAGAGGCAGAAGACACGAATCTCCGTAATTGGTGAGTGGAGAGACAATCAAAGCTAGAATTTGAACTTTTGGGCTTTCTAAAGGAGAGGGGCCACCACAGAAGCGTGGATTGCTAGTAGATTTAGATCGGGGGCAGACTTCTCCGGGAAAGAAATAGGGCGCTTCCCTTGCCCGGGCCTCCCGCGGGGAAACCCGCACACAGCACCAGGCAGCTGAGCACAAAATTCACATCCAGGAGATCAAGGCAGCAGAGACAGTGCTCCGGGCCCCTTACAGCAGCGGTCTGCTGTAACCACCCGTTGAACACCCAACCCCTCCTGGGACACGTCCCACTCAGGGCCCTCCAGTCCCGAGGATAGTCCCCTCCCCCATCCCGCTGACTTGATCCTGCGGCTTAGACCACAGCAGGAAGTGCAGGGGAGCTCACGCCCCAAGCGGCCGGAGCTCAATATCCCCAGAAACCTCCTCACAGGAGGAGCGCAGGCCCAATCACAGAATTCCAACTACTGAGCGCTAACCACAGAGACTCAGATCCACAATACAATTCTTCCTGGATACCAAAGCCGCAAAGCTCAGTGCCTGGGACCCAAGACGGGCGGAGGCAGGGCTCCAAACCCCGCAGCCACAGCTGCAGCGGAGAGCAGTAACGGCCTGCTGAACGCCACCACTCAGAGGAGAACACACCCAACCTAGAGCCCCCTCGCTGAGCTCTTGACCCGCGGAACACACTTCCCACTACCACCACCACCCAGATCTACAGGAGTGCACGCACCGCGATACTCCACCCCGCCAGAGCGCACGCCCAATACAGTGCTAGCCACAGAGACTCAGACCCACAGTACAACCCGTCCCAGATCCCAAGTCTGCAAGTGGCAGCACGGACTACACAGGGCTGCCCAGCCAGTGACTGTACGGGCCATCCAACCCCTCAGTGGCAGAAAACCAGCTGAATAGACACTAAAGACCAGCAGACCGGTAAAATCAATACGCAAGACGCATTCTTCAACAGCGCTTATGCGATCCCTTAGCGCCTGCAACAACTTCAGTGCCTGCAAAGCACCCCTCTCACACACTGAAGGCCTCTTCATTCACCAACACCCTGTCCCTTAGGACACACCCACAAGCACACGCTCAAACACACGCTACCCCACATTTGCCCTTCTGCGCCTGCGAACTTTCCTTCTACAGGTATAGCTGAATAACCAACGCACACACTGAAACCACTAGACCTCACTAGACCTTCATTTTCCTGAAAAATTCTCCAGATACCAAAGAAAAACCAGTCTGACCTGCAGAATCCAGGAACAGACAGTATACACGACAGATAACCAAATGGCCAGAGGACGCGAAAGAACACAACCAACGCAAATCATGATATCATGGCTTCACCGCAACCTCCAAAATTATTGGACACTCCAACTCAGCAGAAACAGAAAAAGAAAATGATTTTAAAGCTATGATTATCCAGTTATTTGAGGCACATAAAGAGGAAACAAACAAATCTCTCAGAGAAATAGTCATAGAGATTCAAACAGTTAAAGAGGATACAAAAAAATCCCTTAACGATTTGGCCTCCCAAATAGAAACAAAGACAAACGAGGTGAACGAAGAAGCTCTTAAAGAAATACATGCAAATAGAGCCAAACAATTGGAGGCAGAAGCAGAGGCACTAAGAGAGAGAAACAAACAAAAAAATACAGTCCATCTTGGAGACACAGGAATCCACACTCAAACAGATGAAGGAAATGTTGCAAGACATGAAAACAGAATTAGAATCAATAAAAAAACACAAACTGAGAAAACCCTGGAACTGAAGAACTTAGAGAAAAGAGAAGGAATCTCAAAGGTAAGCATCACTAATAGAATTCAAGAGATGGAAGAGAGAATCTCAGGTGCTGAAGATACACTCACAGAAATTGATACTTCCCTCAAAGCAAAAATAAAATCAGAACAATCCCAAACACAAACCATCCAAGAAATCAAGGATGCCATGAAAAGGCAAAATATAAGAATAATAGGAATTGAAGAAGAAGAGGAGTCCAGGTTACAAGGTCCAGAAAATATTTTCAAGAAAATCATAGAAGAAAATTTTCCCAACCTAAAGAAAGAGAGATGTCCACAAACATACAAGAGGCCTACAGAACACCAAATAGGCTAGACCAGAGAAGAAACTCCTCACGCCACATCATAGTCAAAACACTTAATCTACAGAACAAAGAAAAGATACTAAAAGCAGCAAGGGAAAAAGGCCAAGTAACATATAAAGGCAAACCTATCAGAATCACTCCGGACTTCTCATCAGAAACTATGAAAGCCAGAAGAGCCTGGGAGAGATCATGCGGGCCCTAAGGGACCACAGGTGCCAACCTAGACTACTTTACCCAGCAAAGCTTTCAATCAACATAGATGGAGAAAATAAAATATTCCACGACAAAACTAAATTTAAGCAATATTTGAACAGCAACCCAGCCCTACAGAAGATACTAGAAGGAAAATTCCAATCCAATGAAAACAAATACACCCAAGAAAACATAGGTTAAAGATATTTTCCAACAAAAGTCAAAAAAAACAAGCAATGATCCACAGTAACATTGCCAACTACACAATAATAGGAAATAACATTCAATGGTCATTAATATCTATCAACATCAATGGACTCAACTCTCCAATAAAAAGACACAGACTAACAGAATGGGTGCGGAAACAGGATCCAACAGTCTGCTGCATCCAAGAAACACACCTAAGCAACAAAGATAAACATTACCTCAGAGTAAAAGGCTGGAAAACAGTTTTTCAAGCAAATGGACCCAAAAAACAAGCAGGAGTGGCTATCCTAATATCTAATAAAATAGATTTTAAACCAAAACTAATCAAAAAGACATAGAGGGCACTACATTTTTCATCAAAGGAAAAATTCACCAAGAAGACATCACAATTCTAAACATCTATGCCCCAAATACAAGAGCACCCACATTCATAAATGAAACATTATTAAAGCTTAAACCACACATTGATGGCAATACCTAATAGTGGGTGACTTCAACACCCCACTCTCACCAAGGGACAGATCAACTAGACAGAAACCAAATAAGGAAATAAAAGCACTTACAGGGAGTCCCTAAATCAAATGGACCTAATAGACGCCTACAGATCTTTCCACCCAAACTCAAAAGAGTATACCTTCTTTTCAGCACCTCATGGAACCTTCTCCAAAATAGACCATATAGTTGGTCACAAAGCAAGCCTCAACAGATATAAAAAGATTGAGATAATCCCTTGTATTCTATCGGACCACCATGGACTAAAGCTGGACATCAACAACAATGGAAACAACAAAAAGCCGACACGCACATGGAAACTGAACAACTTGCTACTCAATGACAGCTGGGTTAAGGAAGAAATAAAGAAAGAAATTAAAGACTTCTTAGAATTCAATGAAAATGAAGGCACAACATACCCAAATTTATGGGACACATTGAAAGCGGTGCTCAGAGGAAAATTTATAGCACTAAGTGCCTTCAAGAAGAAATTTATAACATCACATACAAGTAACTTAATGGCCCAACTGAAAACCTAGAAAAAAAAGAAGCAGATACACCCAAGAGGAGCAGAAGGCTGGAAATAATCAAACTCAGGGCTGAAATCAATCAATTAGAAACAAATAAAACTATTCAAAGAATCAATGAAACAAAAAGCTGGTTCTTTGAGAAAATCAACAAGATAGACAAACCCTTAGCCAAGCTAACTAAAAAGCAGAGAGAATCTATCCAAATCAGCAAAATCAGAAATGAAAAGGGGGACATAACTACAGACACTGAAGAAATTCAAACAATCATTCGGTCATACTACAAAAGCCTATACGCCACAAAATTTGAAAATTTAAACGAAATGGACAATTTTCTTGATAGATTCCATCTACCAACATTAAGTCAAGATCAGATAGAAAGACTGAATAGACCTATATCCCCAAGGAAATTGAAACAGTCATTCACAGCCTCCCCTCCAAAAAAGCCCTGGGCCAGATGGTTTCAGCTCAGAATTCTACCAGACCTTCAAAGAAGTGCTAATACCAATTCTCCTCAAACTATTCCACAAAATAGAAACAGAAGGAACATTACCAAACTCATTCTATGAAGCGACAGTTACCTTGATACCCAAACCACACAAAGACCCAACAAAAAAAGAACTTTAGACCTATCTCTTTATGAATATTGATGCAAAAATACTCAATAAAATACTTGCAAACCGAATCCAAGAACACATCAAAGATATCATCCATCATGACCAAGTAGGCTTCACCCCAGGCATGCAAGGGTGGTTCAACATACGGAAATCCATCAATGTAATCCACCACATAAACAAACTGAAGGAGAAAAACCACATGATCATCTCCTTGGATGCCGAAAAAGCATTTGACAAAGTCCAACACCCATTCATGTTTAAAGTATTGGAGAGATCAGGGATACAAGGAACATACTTAAACATAGTAAAGGCAATATACAGCAAGCCTACAGCCAACATCAAACTCAATGGAGAGAAACTTAAATCAATCCCACTGAAATCAGGGACAAGACAAGGCTGCCCACTCTCTCCATATCTCTTCAACATAGTACTTGAAGTCTTAGCCAGAGCAATAAGACAACTAAAGGAGATCAAGGGGATACAAATAGGAAAGGAAGAGGTCAAAGTGTCACTATTCGCAGATGATATGATAGTATACATAAGTGACCCCAAAAATTCAACCAGAGAACTCCTTCAGCTGATAAACACCTTCAGCAAAGTGGCTGGATACAAAGTCAACTCAAAAAAATCAGAAGCCCTCCTGTATACCAAAGACAAAAGGGCCGAGAAAGAAATTAGGGAAACAACACCCTTCACAATAGCCACTAATAACATAAAGTACCTTGGGGTGACACTAACCAAGCAAGTGAAAGACCTGTTTGAGAAAAACTTCAAGTCTCTGAAGAAAGAAATTGAAGAAGATCTCAGAAGATGGAAAGATCTCCCGTGCTCATGGATTGGTAGGATTAACATTGTGAAAATGGCCATCCTGCCAAAAGCAATCTATAGATTTAATGCAATTCCCATCAAAATACCAACTCAATTCTTTTCAGACCTTGAAAAAAGATTCTCAGCTTCATATGGAGAAACAAAAACCTAGAATCTCCAAAACAACCCTATACAACAACAGATCATCTGGAGGTATCTCCATCCCCGATCTCATGCTGTACTACAGAGCAATAGTAATAAAAACTGCATGGTATTGGCATCAAACAGAAAGGAGGATCAATGGAACCGAATTGAAGACCCAGAAATAAACGCACGTACCTATGAATACTCAATTTTTGACAAAGCAGCCAAAACCACTCAATGGAAAAAGATAGCATCTTCAACAGATGGTGCTGGTCTAATTGGATGTCTACATGCAGAAAAATGAAAATAGATCCACATTTATCACCCTGCATAAAACTAAAGTCCAAGTGGATCAAAGACCTAAACATAAAACCAGATACGCTAAATCTGTTAGAAGAAAAAGTAGGGAACAGCCTAGAACTCATTGGCACAGGAGACAACTTCCTGAACAGAACTCCAACAGCACAGGCTTTAAGAGCAACAATCAATAAATGGGACCTCATGAAACTGAAAAGCTTCT
Organism: Meriones psammophilus; assembly: GCA_036365155.1. Lineage (NCBI taxonomy): Eukaryota > Metazoa > Chordata > Mammalia > Rodentia > Muridae > Meriones > Meriones psammophilus. Next base: position 15,426 of record JAEOAE010003694.1, on the reverse strand, counting down.
GTAAAGCAAAGGACACCGTCATCAAAACAAAATGACTGCCTACAGATTGGGAAAGAATCTTCACCAACCCTCTATCTGACAGAGGGCTAATATCCAGTATATATAAAGAACTAAAGAAGCTGAAAAGCAGCAAAACAAATAAACAAATTAAAAAATGGGTAACGGAGCTAAACAGAGAATTCTCTGTAGAGGAATATAGAATGGCAGAGAAACACTTAAAGAAATGCTCAACGTCATTAGCCATTAGGGAAATGCAAATCAAAACGACCTAAGATTTCACCTTACACCCATCAGAATGGCCAAGATGAAAAACACAAATGACAACACATGTTGGAGAGGTTGTGGAGAAAGGGGAACCCTCCTCCATTGCTGGTGGGAATGTAATCTGGTACAACCACTTTGGAAGTCAATCTGGCGCTTTCTCAGACAATTAGGAATAGCACTTCCTCAAGATCCAGCTATACCACTGCTAGGCATATACCCAAAGTTTGCTCAAGTACACAATAAGGACATTTGCTCAACCATGTTTGTAGCAGCTTTATTTGTAATAGCCAGAACCTGGAAACAACCCAGATGTCCATCAACGGAGGAATGGATACAGAAATTGTGGTATTTCTACACAATGGAATACTACTCAGCAATCAAAAAGGAGGAAATCATGAAATTTGCAGGCAAATGGTGGGATCTAGAAAAGATCATTCTGAGTGAAGTATCCCAGAAGGAGAAAGACAAACATGGAATATACTCTTTATAGACCTAAAAGATAGGATAAACATAATGAAATCTAAAGAAGATAATCAAGAAAGCAGACATGGGGTATGATGATCTATCCTCATTTAGAAAGACAAATGGGATGTGCATTGAACGTATGGCGGAGTCTACTGCAGAAAGCATCTGAAAGACTCTACCTAGCAGTGCTCCAAAATAGATACTAAGACTCACAACCAAACCTTGGCCAAAGTGCAGGGAATCATATGAAAGAAGGGGAGTTTGATGTGGAGAGGATAGGAACTCCACAAGGACCAAACGTATCTGGGCACAGGGTCTTTTCTGAGATGGACACTCAACCAAAGTCCATGAGAGGATAAAATCTAGAACCTCTGCTCAGATGTGACCCGTGATAGCTCAGTAATCAATTGGTTTCCCACAGTAAGGGGAACAAGGACTATTTCTAACATGAACTCAATGACTGGCTCTTTGACCTCCCAACCTCCCAAGGGAGGAGCAATACTGTTAGGCCACAGAGGAGGACTTTGCAGCCAGTCCGGAAAATAACTGACAAAAGCGAGTCATATGAAAGGGGAGGAGGTCCTCCCCTATTAGTGGACTTGGAAAGGGACAGGGAGGAGATGAGGGAGGGAGGGTGGGATTGGGGAGGGAATGAGGGATACAGCTGGGATACAGAATTAACAAAATGTAACTAATGAGAAAAATAAAATTATGGAAAAAAAAAGTTTAAAAAAAAAAAAAGAAATTCCTTATGAATATAACTAGTCTAGTCAGTTTTAACTATCTTATATTATTAAATTAGGTACATTTATTTGTTAAATTAAATAAATATATTTTGTAAATTATTTTTATTTTAAGGAGGTGGGATGAACTTTATTTAGAAATCATATCAATGACTGGTAGGAGAGTTCATGGATGCTTGTGCCACATTCGTGGATCTCTAGGACCTACTTGGCTGAAGGACTAACAAGTTGTCCTTTAATCTCCACACCGACTCCATGATATAGCATACACATAAATAAATGTAGTAAAAAATTTTAAAAAATAATACCAATGGTGAACGGTTAATAGACTCAAGGCAAGAAGTTGTGACTGTTGTCATGTCAAAATACTTTGATCAGGTAAGTAACACTTCCTGACAGTCTGTGTTTAATTGGTGGGCAGATATGTTTACTTAAGACACACAGAATTTTGCACCGTTTGAATATAATCTTAGTTGAAAACCATGGAGCATCTACTCCTGTAGATAAAAAGACATAAAAACATTATAACTGATTAATCAAGAGGATATATGCAAGAAAAAAAGAAATTAGCTAACAGATATCCAACCATTTGTTGTGATATTCTATTCATATTAAATGATTTTTACCATTCAAAGAATAAAAGGACTTATTATAAGAAAAGGCATTACAATAGCTTTGCAAGGTATGTTTAAAGAATTATAAAGATATTTTGAAAACATGTCTGATGAACAGTAATCATTTTTTTAAAGTACTTTAAAGATTATTTGGTTGCATTAGCATGTAATAGGATTCCAAACACTTTTGAAATATTATGAAAGGGAATAAGGTTCACAGAAAAAAAAAGTGAAGGACACTTTATTCTAGTCAGGTTTTTTATTCTTGCTGTATGTGGGGTACCGCTGTCATGCTGGGAATGAGCTAATATCGCCATTCTTACAGTGCATGGATAATGAGCACAGACTGCCAAGAAGTAACTCTAATCATAATAACCTCCACTTGCAGCCAGCCACATCTCTGCTCTCCTTGGTCTTTCTTCCACCCATTGACCATCTAGCTGTCTAGTTCAGTGTTCTCAACCTTCCTACTGCTACAACCTTTTAATACAGTTCCTCATGTTGTGATGACTCCCAATCATAAAATTATTTTTGTTGCTACTTTATAACTATAATTTTGCTACTGCTATGAACTGTAATGTAAATATCTGATATGCAGGATGTCTATTATTGTGACCCACAGATAGAGAACATCGGTTCTAGTTGGTCATGGAAGGGAAAAGTGGTCCAGGATCTTCTGTTCACTACTTCGCTGTATTTCAACCTAACACCAAGCTTCTTGTAAAAATAATTTCTTTTGTTTTTGTGTTGGTGTTTGTCTACTTGCTTGCTTTTGACATTTAAAAAAAATAAAGAAAATTAAGCAAAAGAAGTCCTTTGCTGTGTCTGAGAATATTTTCTGAAAAGTTAAAATTTGCTAACAAAACTGACTGCTGAGGAAAGCATGTATATCATTTGATATATGATATCATGTATATCATGTAATCCTTGCCTGAGCAAGGATTATTTTCCATAAGATCATAATATTTGAAGAGAAAATGTGGACTCAGTAACTAGAGACAGTAAATGGGTGTGGAGAAGGGGAAATCAGAGGTAAAATGTTTGGGTTAAGATAAGAAAAGATTGGATGGTATTTCATGGGTGGGAATAGCAATTCAGCTGCTATAGAGGATCATATATATGTACAGCTAAATTTTGGCTTCTCATTTTTAAAATTTCCTTTTTGTTGTTTTGGGTTTTTTGTTTTTGTTTTGTTTTTTGAGACAGGGTTTCTCTGTGTAGCCTTGGCTGTTCTGGACTCACTTTCTAGACCAGGATGCCCTCGAACTCAGAGATCCACCTTCCTCTGCCTCCCTGAGTACTGGGGTTACAGGCGTGTGCCACAACAATTGGTTTCTTTTTTAAATTCCTAAGTTTTGGCTTTGAAACAATTTACACTTATCTAATTATCTATATCTTTTGTCAAGATTTCTAAGGATGCAAAACGTGTATTGTGCTGGATCCCCAGCCCCATACACTAGAGCAGACAATTTCCTCCACCATTTCTTTATGTGTCTTCTCACCTGCACCAGAATCTAGGATGTGCACCCCCATTTCTCACCAAATTGTTAGGAGGACTAAATTTCAGGCCTCTTGTCTTTCACCAAGTACAGCCAAATATTTCATTACGGAATTGATTTTACTTTTTTCTCCATGGACACATCCCATAGATACTACCCACACAGCTGGACAGCTATTAAGTAGTTCTATAAATCATTGTCCTACTCACTTGCCTTGCCACCATTCAAGAGCGACAGGGGCAATTGATGCGGCTGCCGTCTTGCCAGATCTATTTTACCAACCACAAGGAACTTTTCAAGTGCACTGCTGAAGCCTCCTTTCCGACACTTTCCATATGATACATGGAAACTTATGCTTTTAAAAAAGAAAGATTTTCTTTTGACAGTTTTAACTTGAGGACAAGTCTGTGACAAGCAGCTATTGTGCCTTCTTGCCATTGCCTCTGTGCATTCCTATGGCAGCGCAGTGCCAAACTTGTGTGTGAAGTCTTTTGAACAGGTTTTTGTGGTTCATTTGCTTTTTACAAACCAACCACTGATATCAAGCAGACAGTTAGGAAAGTAACTGATTTCCATTCGATCTTGCTGTCTGAGTCTTGTCACGAGTACAGGAACTTCATTTCATGGTTGTCTTAATAATAATGTTAGGCATCTCATCCTCTTCACTTTTTAAATTTGGAAGCTAAATTGATACAATTGACTTAGTGCCTCATTCCTGGATTTCTTCATGTATTCTTAAATAGATGGCAACCAGATTTATGACCTGGGGCATGATCCAGACACTTAGAAGAAGGCTGAGGAGGTTTGTTAAATTCTATCGGTGCTTCGTCACCTGCTGCACATGTGTGGAAGATCATGGTGCACTTGAAGTCTTACAATCTCAGAAAATGCAAATTGTGCTAATTCAGGAAGGATCAGTCTTACAAAACATTTATCCAACAAGGTTGCATTTTTGTCTCATGTGTTTATTTTTATATTCTCAATTTGCATGCAAACCTGAAACTGTTAAGCATTTAAAAAATACCTCTAACAGCATGTTATATAAAAAGCCAATCAAAGTAAGCTAAAAATATGCTAAAGAGGCTTGTTAAAAGCCTCTCTAATTGTGCAACTGACATCATATTATCTTTAAAAATTATCCAAGTGAATGAGAAAAAATGAATCATAAACTTGAGTATTATATTTTCTTTACAAGAAATAAATCTTAATAATAAAGGTTTGAGATTGAATAAAGCCAAGGGGGTGTAGGGAAATTTTAATTCAGAATATGGTTGCTTTGAAAAGACATCACCTCCAAAGACCTTACTCGATCTCTGAGTTCAAGACCAGTGTAGTATGGAGCAAGTTTCAAGTAAAGAAAAGCTTTGGTTCAGGTGTGGTGGTACATGCCTCTAATCCCAGCACTCATGAGACAGAGACAAGCAGATCTCTGAGTTCTACTCAATTCTCTTCAGGCAGTTTGGGTGAGAGTGAGTTGGGAAATAGTATGGTGGAGTTCATTTTGTGGCAGTTCAGTTTGTGGAATTGAGAGGCAATTTTAAACTGTGTGGGTTTTGCAGAGAGGTTGAAGAGAGAACAAGCTAGACAGGGGTGAAGACAGAACAAGCCAAAGAATGAGAAGGAGCCAGAAGCTTAGAAGAGGTTTCTATAATTAATTGGATGCCAAGTAGAGCTATGCAGTGAGAAACTGTGAGAAGCCAGATTTAATCAGTCAGTTTGAGAGGCATTTGACCCAGAACAGCTGAATTGAACCAGTCAGTCAGGGAGGTGATCCTAGAGCTCAGAAAGTACAAGAAAGGGTGAGCTTATTCAGCCATAATTCTCAGAGGCTGAAAGCATTCTTGACCTAGATTAGATTGTGCGAAGTTGGCCAAAAGAAGTTCTCAAGACTAGGCCAAGTTTAGCAGATAAAGGCAGTAGGTCTTTAGATGACAATTACGCAGGCAAATGTTACTTTACCAAAGTTACATTTAACTTTGTATAATAGTCTAACAAAAGTTATATCTTGGTTTTAAATTTACATCAAAATTTATATAACTTTAAGACTACAATAGCATTTGTATGTCTTTCTTTTGGACATGAAATCTCCTGGTTCTTCACTATGAGGTTCTTCTCAAAATGCATTTCAAGTCAAAACTCTTGTTGAGTAAGGTAGCTCTTGATTCTCTAGTGTGACAAGGGTTCTAGCTAACCACTATTTTAAGAGAATTTTCTTTAGTGAATGTTGTGTTTTTTCACATAGGCTTATTTATGCTTCATCTCTTTTCATACTTTGTAAGGTACTAAGAATAACTTTTTCTTGTAGTATAATTTTTGCATATATGTTTACATTTCCATCATCAGCAATGCCAGAGTTCTCTTGTAATTTTGGTAAATGCTGTGAGTTGATGATTTTAATATAAAAGAACCATATTCATTTTCTGAGCTGATGCCAGGGATCAGCCAATTTTGAGGAAAACGTACAGTGAAGAATTTTACATTACTGTACAGGTAAATAGCATGACCTCTGCAATGTGCTTGGAAGCTTTAATGGCACATTTGCAATTAACGTTATGAAGATCCATGCCTCAAGGAACAAAGCTAATTTTAGAACTTCTAGAGCCTATGTGCAAAACCTGAGCTGAACTTTTTTATTTTTTTTGAATGATGTAAGTTTTTTTTTACTATATGAATATTTGTATATGAAGGAACACTCATTTTTTATGCCCCTATTACCTGAATATTTTACTATCCACAAACAACTACACTATGATGAACACTGGAATAATGTTATCCGTTAAAAAGTAACTGGAGTATTTCCTCTTCTGCTCTTCTATCTTTTGTTGAAGGAGTGTGCTCATTTTTGTTTTGGAGCTACCTGAGAATCTGTATTATAGCTTTGTTTGTTTTTTTTCATTTTTATGCTTAAAAGCTGCAACCTTATACAGAAATAGAGCTAGATAGTCCAGTCACTGTCAGTTATGGTTTGTGTGTCTGGAGAAGTCATTTGAAATCACTAGGTTATGAACATGAATCACTGTGGAGATTTTTTTTGTTGTTGTTGCAGGATATTTGATCACACTATGAACCTATAGATTGTGCTGTTTACTAGAAATACCCATTTTTAATTGTGGTGTCATTGGGCACTAGAACACACCTTTAATCCAAGACATTTCTGATTGAATTTAAAAAACTCAACCATAGGTTAAAGAGGCAGAGCAAAACAAAGAAAAACAAACAGTTGGCAGGGGTAAACATAAAAAACAAACAAACAAACAGAAAGTAAGAGGAAGTGAGAAGGAAAGACAGAGAGACTCACAGTAAGTAGAAGGGGAGGACATTCAGATCTGTGGGTGTTTTGAGAAGGCATGGGGAAGGAAACTTCTTTTTTTCTTTTGGGATGGCTGAGGAGGAAGATGAGCTAGGTGCTTTCTCTACCTCTCTGAGCTAGCAGGCTTTCAACTCAGCAGCTGTCTCCCAAGTCTTCATTGGTAAAATCAAAATATTGAGATTTTTATTGACAACAACAGTTAACAATAAACTTCAAATAAAGCTATCAATAGACACTAAACTGTCAGCCACTGTAACTTGTACATGTAGTCTCACCACTTAGCATGACAAAACTGTATATTCATAAGTCTGTAGACAATGGCCTAGAGATTTCCAGGCCAGTGTGGGTTAGGTATCAAGAACCTGTATCAAACATACAAACAAGATTCAAAAAAAAATACAATGCAGGATCAAAGTAAAGAATTCTGTTTCACTGATGACTTGATCTTCTATCAACCCTTGGCAGTCACCACAGACCTTTAGATGCATGTCATAATGAAGGCAATTGTACTTCCGGGTACTCTAAGAAAGAGTTTAAAGAGTGGATCTTCCCTCTTCAAGTGTGTTTTTGCTGCGATTTATTTATTGGCTTGTATTTTTTTATCATTATCAATTCTATGCTGGAATAAGTTTCTAAACTGAGAAAGAAGATACATGCAAGCAAGAAGCTTTCTGAAAAGTACAAGTACCACCATTGTCTCCTTCCAGAGCTCTGGGTGTGACTCACTGCATATTTTCTGGATTCCTGCTTTCTTTCCCCCTTTTAACTCAGGAAGTACCAAATAAGCTTTCCCACTAGAAGAAGACCATAGGTCCAGTTGCTCAACCATAATGGATCACAGTTCTTGCTAGAGCTAACTACCTTTCACATAAATGACCAAGATATAAATGACATAGCTTTCATATATGTCCCTTGATGGCAACATGGCTTTATATCCTGTGGATCCTTAGGCTACATGAAAAGAAGAAGCTATTCAGTCTCATTGCTTCATACAAGATTGTACAGCAGAAGAGGCACTAGTCCTACTTTTAAACACTAGCCCGGATGTCATTGAGCAACTCTTCTGAGGTGTCAAAGAACATTTCAATAGCAAAGCTGCACAGAAAATAGTTAGGGAAGAAATGCTGATGCCTGTCTGGTATTGAATGAGGCCAACTGAGAAATTGTAACTTCTGGGGCAAGGAATCTTTTCTGACTTTATAAAATTCTACACAGAAAGATAACCAAGTGGCCCATTGTCTTTTAGAGTGTAACAATGGGCTCGAAAGCAGGTTTCACTTGATAACAGAGTAAAGTCAACATAATTAACAACCAGTCTGGCAAGTGACAAATAGTTAAACCTTATGATTTCATCACCTACCAACTCTGTCTTCCATAAGGTACACTTATCCCAGAATAATTCTGTTTACTACTAAGCAACTTCCAAACCAGGAAAAACAAAATGGAATAGTTGTAAGTCACCTGAACCATTTCCCATCACCATTCCTGACATCACTAAATCATCTTAAATGTAAGGAAGATTGAAAATGTGGTTGATACACTTTATGGTTGGCTGTATTTTTTTTTCTGGATAAATAGCTTGTTTTTTATGAATATTACAAAAGTAAATGAGAACAGAGAGCATAATTCATTAATGATCCCCCTTTCAGTAGCAAAGTGCTCTTAATTTTATAGACACATCTTTTCCTTTTAAAGACATAAACATGTCTTTTCCTCCTGTGAATGAAAAATAATATATTGTGTGCCAGAATCCAAACTTGAACACTGGTTTTTAAAAAGCAGAAATCATGTGAAGAGCCTCAACATTTGAAAAGAATTCACTGTAATTCATGTATCTTAACATGTGTTAATGGTATAGTGTGAGCTTTTGTATGACTTGCCTTGGCTCACGAAGTTCAATGAAAGAGGCCTAGAAGTCCAGTCTCTTCCTTCCTTGTGATTAACATTTTATAATCCAAAAATAACAGAAATGTGTTGAGAAATAATGCTTCTAGACATTTGATAAAATAACATTTTAATGAATATAGAATTTATGATTACAGAAGTGTTTTTCTTTAAGGAATATTTTCTGTTTCTAAGTTTAGTTTTTAAATGTATTACAATTTTTAAAAGATTAAACTAACTTTGTGTTTGAGGCAAAATCTTAAACACACAGATTTAAAAGAAAGATGGCTAATCATGTTTGTCTATTTTTATATTAATCACAGGTCATTTCACTTTGTATCCCAGCTGTAGCCCTCTTCTTCTTTTCCTCCCAATCCCATCCTCCAACCCTCATCTCCTCCCTGCCCCCTATGTGATTAGACATTGGAAGTAGGAAGACATGGAATAGGGCAGCAGCCTACCACAGAGGGCCTCTGAAAGACTCTATCCAGCAGGGTATTAAAGCAGATATGAGACTGATAGCCAAACTTTGGGCAGAGGGCATGGAATTTTATCAAAGAAGGAGGAGACAGAAAGATGTCAAGGCAACAGGAGCTCCACAAGGATAGCAACATTGCCAAAAAAATCCATGGACCCTAGGAACCCTGCAGAGACTGATACCCCAACCAAGGACAATGCATGGAGAGGACCTAAATCCCCAGCTCAGATGTAGCCCATCGACTCAGTATCCAAGTGGGTTCCCTAGTAAACAGAACAGGGCTTTCTCTGGCATGAACTCAGTGACAGGTTCTCTGATCACCTCCACCTGATGGTAGGGGAGTACAGTCTTGCCAAGCCACAGAGGAAGACAATGCAATCAGTCCTGATGAGACCTGATAGGCTAGGGTAAAATAGAAGGGAAGGAGGACCTCCCCTATCTGTGGACTGGGGGAGAGGCATAGGGGGAGAAGAAGGAGGGAGGGTGGGATTGGGAGGAGATGAGGGAGGGGACCACATCCAGGATACAAATTGAATAAATTGTAATAAATGATAATAATAAAAAAGAAAAAAGAAAAAAATAAAAGAAAGATGGACACTTGACAGTATTGGCAACTTTAAATGAAATATAATGTTTGTTTTAAAGTTTTGTTAAAATAAGCCACATTAAGGTACTTGCATGTATGACTTTAAGTTTCTTTATTCACTAATTCATTAATTCAAACTATAGCTATTAGATTATTTCTATGGATAAAGAATTCTACAACAAAACAAAGTTTTGAAAATAAATAGACATAGTTTTTCTTTCATACACTCAGGGAAGTAACTGCAGTAATCAAGGGAAGAATAATGCAATGTCATAACATATGTATGTAGCAGACTAGCACAGCAGGTAAAGAGGATCTTAGGTATCAGTCAGAAGGTTTCTCAGAAATTATGTATCTACTAAGATTTTAATGAGTTATCTAAGTGAGAAGAGAGGCTTACTTCCTTCAGCAAGGTATGCAGAAATCCAGGTAGTTGGTCAAACATTACAATTCCATTGAGTAGCCAGAAAGATCACGAAAGGCATTGGTGAGAAAGGAGGGTGTTCCCACTTAGCCTGGAATTTGGAATTTTGACATTTAACAAGGGGATGAGATAAAGGTTAATGCATAGTCAGCTAGGGCTAATTATAAAAAGGTTTGCTTCAGTTTCATATCTTTAAACATTCTTTCATGAAATGTTAATACTTTGTTAGGGTTCAACATGCACAGAAGCCTCATGCCTTTGTTTTTTTTTTTTTTTTTTTTTTTTTTTTTTTCAATGCAGTTTATTCAGGAACCTTGAACAATCATTTGACCCTGGAGAAAGCCAGCCCACAGCTTAAGTAGCCTCTGGGTAGCCAACCACAGCATGCCACGTGGGCAATGCAGATAGGTCCACATACATGGAAGCAAGCCAGATCCTCAGCCTTAGCCAAATGTGGAGTCGTTCGTGACAGAGAGCACTCACCATCGGGAAGGTGGAAGGCGGAAACAAGCTCCATCTTTAAGGCGCGGCATTACACAGCTCTCTACAGTTCCCCCTTTTTGTTTTAGACGCATCAGGCAAGAGTAGAGGTCTGATCTCTGATATTAGAAATAAATTGGGACTTTGTACTGATGTTCATTTAGGTGTCATCCACCCAAAGAGCATCAGACCCGTCCGATACCTTTTTCTCAGAGGCAGGACCTGGGGCATCAACCCACATGCAATCAGACATGCTCTTCTCTGGGTCCAAAGCGGCTGACCCTGAGTACAGTGCTTAGCCTCTCATCCTGAGCGTAACATTTTAGCTCCCATGCTTGGGGAGACTGTCCTGCTTCAATGGCTGTAAAGGCCTGAATGGTCATGGCTGCATTACGGTGTTGTGAGACTCTAATCTTGCATATATACCACAGGCAAACCAAGGTGACCAACACCAGAAGGCCTGCTAACGCTCCCATGCCCGCCCATTCCTTCAGATGATTCATGGCTGCAGCAATCCATGATGATAATCCTGTGGCTAGTCCTGTGTCCACTCTGGTAGAATTTACCATGACAATGGCCACTCTCAGCTGGTCCATCGTAGTATCGAATTCTCCAGTCCAATTACCTAAAATATAGCTCAACAATTGTTTAGACAGATTTGCAGCACAGGGAAAGTTCTCATGTTGATGCTAGTGACTCAAAGTCCAGCATACTTTTATTGACAGCCAAGTTGAGCAATTTGCCATAGGGTATCAATTTGCTCCTGCACGAGGTCAATCCTCTGATTGAACACCATCAAGCCTCCTTTTAGTTGAGCATTAATTCCTTTTTGTACATCTAAGGCATGAGCTACATTGGCTAAAAGATTATTCAGGGTCTGAGCAGTCTGCACAGTATGACTCATGGCTAATGCCGCAGTGGTAGCTCCAACAGCCGCCAATGACATGGCAGTAACAATGGTGGCTGTAGTTCCAAGATCCCTTTTCTGTCTGAAGAGAGTCATAGCATGAGGACCATCAGTGGGCACAGGCACCCAGCGAGGCATGCGAGTAACCAGGGCCTACCTAAATTCACTAGCATTCCAGCATTGGGCAAAAAATCAAGTATCATTACCACAATTACTTGGCTCTATTTGGCTAATAATGAATACAAATGGGGGATATAAACAAACAGGTGTGGGTTTATAGGAAATGTTATGAGAAGCCTTAACCCCCTCGTTGGGTTCTGGCTGGGTAGCCGTGAGTGGACCCGACTGATTCCCACACCGTGGGAGCCTGGCCTCACCTGGGAAACACGATTGATGTAGTTTCAGGGCCCTGAGTACAGTCTCCTGGTCTCTGCCCGGAAAGTGCTGTTCTGCTGCTCAGACGTGCTGTTTTCCCAGCGCCACCATCTTGGCTCCCCCTAATTTTTATTTTTATGTTAATCACAGCTTATACACATAGTATCCTAGTTGTAGTCCCCTCCCTCATTCCCTAAAAATCACACTCTCCCTTCCTCATCTTCTCCCATGCCCCTTCCGAGTCCACTGATTGGGGAGGTCCTCCTCCATTTCCATCTGACCCTAGTTTATCAGATCTCATCAGGACTAGCTGCATTGTCCTCCTCTGTGGCCTTTTAAGGCTGCTTCCCCCTTAGGGGGGAGGTGGTCAAAGAACCAGCCACTGATTTCATGTCAGAGACAGACCCTGTTCCCCTTACTAGGGTACCCACTTGGGTGCTGAGCTGCTATGGGTTACATCTGAGCAGGGGTTCTAAGTTATATACATGAATGGACCTTGATTGCAGTATAAATCTCAGAAAAGACCCCTGTGCCCAGATATTTTGGTTCTGTTGCTCTCCTTGTGCAGCTTCTGTCCTCTCCAGGTATTACTATCTCTCCCTTTTTTAATAAGATTCCCTGAACTTTACCCAAAATTTAGCTATGAGTCTCAGCATCTGCTTTGATACATTGCTAGGTAGAGTCTTTCAGAGGCCTTCTGTGGTAGGATCCTATCCTGTTTCCTGTTTTCTCCCTCTTCCAATGTCCATCTTGTTTGTCTTTCTGAGTGAGGGTCCTCTTACCCAGGGTCCTCCTTCTTGATTAGCTTCTTTAAGTGTACAGATTTTTGTAGGTTTATCCTAAATTATACGTCTAGTATCCACTTTATAAGTGAGTATATACCATGTGTGTCTTTCTGCTTCTGGGATACCTCACTCAGGTTGATCTTTTCTAATTCCCACCATTTGCCTGCAAATTTCAGGATTTCCTTGTTTTTAATTGTTGAGTAGTGTTTTGCTGTATAAATGTACCACAATTTCTGTATCCATTCCTCAGTTTAGGGACATCTAGGTTGTTTTCAGGTTCTGGCTATTAGGGTTGGTGAAGATCCTTTCCCTGTATGTAGGCTGTCATTTTGTTCTGAGGGCAGTGTCCTTTGCTTTACAGAAGATTTTTCTGTTTCCTGAGGTTCCATTTATTGTTTGTTGATATAGAGCCTATGCTGTTGGTGTTCAGTACATTAGAAAGATCTCCTGTGCTCATGGATTGGTAGGATTAACATATAGATAATGGCCATCCTGCCAAAAGCAATCTACAGACTCAATGCAATTCCCATCAAAATACCAACACAATTCTTTACAGAACTTCAAAGAAAAAGTCTGAAGTTCATATGGAAAAACAAAAAATCCAGACTTGCCAAAATGATCTTGCACAACAAAAGATCGTCTGGAGATATCTCCATTCCTGATCTCAAGATGTACTATAGAACTATAGAAATAAAAACTGCAAGGTACTGGCATAGAAACAGAATGCTGGATTAATGGACTCGAATAGAAGACACAGAAATAAACCCACACACCTATATATACTTGATTTTTTTTTTTTTTTTTAAAAGAACCTAAAACCATACAATGGAAAAAAGACAGCATCTTCATCAAATGGTGCTGCTCTAACTGGATGTCTGTATGTAGAAAAATGGAAATAGATATCCATATTTACCACCCTGAATAAAACTAAAGTCCAAGTGGATCAAAGACTTCAACATAAAACCAGACACACTGAATCAGAAGAAAAATTGGAGAAAAGCATAGATCTCATTGGTTCAGGAGACAACTTCCTGAATTGTGGAAGTCTTACCATTAATTTTAAATGCTGAACCAGCTCTCCAACAACAATGTTGGTGCCTTGATTTACTCTGTCTGATCTTTGGGATACAGCCTTTATTCAGGTCTCCTTTTTCATGGCTACAGTACAGCGCTTCCAATGGTTAGGAAAATGAATCTACAAAGAATTTCCTACAGTAAGACATCTTTTAGGTATATAAGACTCTGGGTGATATTTGGTTCCTATAGATTCCCTGGGTCTGCCAGGTATAGTTTTAAAGTGTCTGTGGTTATATGAAAAGTTGAGTGACACCCAGAGGAATATAGGTTGAGAAAAAGTATAAATGAAAATGTTTTAATTTTACTCTCATACTTGAATTTGACAGATATGAAAGTAAGACTAGTTTTAACATAACCTGTTCTCCTAAATTCTGATGAGGACATGGTGCTCAGTGCTGCACTGTTGCACCTTAAAAGTCAGGAAATGAGCCCATCTTTCAGAGTCAGTCTCATCTGTTTACTAAAGAACTTATTTCTCTTCAATTGTCATCTCTAAATACTTGTGAGAATCTAGTTTGCTGTATCTTATGTTCTTCTTGGACTATGATATCTGTATGAGGAATAAAGCGATTACATTTTCAAAATCACTCTCCTCCTATCTTGTAACAATGATTTTTGTCAGAAAATCTCTGGAACAAAAAGACTTAATAAATGCCCACTCCTTTTACCAGGACATTCCCTCAAATCCATGAGTTTAAGTCTCATGGTTATTCTGCATCAAAGAATCTTCTTGAAGAATTTGTCAATTAACTCCTTATTATACACAGTTAGTGCTGTAAGTAAGTATCACCTTTGAGTTTATTGAGACATGGGTTTGAGCTATTATGCAGAATTGTACTGAAGTGTGGTTTACTGGGAAGCAAGTTTCCCTGTGCCTTTTCATTGCATATAGTCTTATAATGGATTGGTTCTATCTCTTATGTAGTCATTGCAAATTGTTAATATTACACAGAAAAGAAGTCGTGACAAGCTATAGTATGGCCTGCTAACATATTCATTGTAGGTCTTTTCAAATTGCTGTCATTTGAGCTTCTGTTCACTCAAAACTCAACCAGCCTTTCTTAGTGAAGTTGATTTATTTTAGAGGTCCTGCTGTTCTTACCATATCATAATACACAGTACATTTATTGACCTAAACACCCAGGGGTTAGGGAATAGATCCCTGGTCAGAATAACTTTCATCAGTATAGTATGTTAAAATACTAACTGTGATGGCTTTAAATTAGTGTATAGTTTACAGAACTGAGTAGTATTTCTCACATACACACTATTTATTTTTTTTCAAATCAGGGTAAGCAGTGGATGAACACACTGCTCAAAATGCAGGAATGGAAGACACCTCTACTCAGTGACTAACCCAGGATAAAAGAGTAGTGTAGAACTATGGAAGTTCAAATCTCAGAATGTAAACAGGGGACTTGATTTCTGCACTGAAATGAAGTAAATGATTTAGAAGTGAAGAAAGCAGCAGGACTATTGGCTTTTCCAGAGTGAGAAATGAGCTGATTGTGTTGGGTGCAGACATCACAGTCATT
>JAEOAE010003527.1:0-24444 GCA_036365155.1 Meriones psammophilus | reverse complement strand
AGATTTGGGTATGTTGTGTCTTCATTTTCATTGAGTTCTAGGAAGATTTTAATTTCTTTATTTCTTCCCTGACCCAGCTGTCTTTTAGTAGCAAGTTGTTCAGTTTCCATGTATGTGTAGGCTTTTTGCTATTTCTGTTGTTATTGATGTCCAGCTTTATTCCATGGTGATCCGATAGGATACAAGGGATTATTTCAATCTTCCTGTATTTGTTGAGGCTTGCTTTGTGACCAACTATGTGGTCTATTTTGGAGAAGGTTCCATGAGGTGCTGAGATGAAGGTAAATTCTTTTGTGTTTGGGTGTAGGGTTCTGTAAATGTCTGTTAGGTCCATTTGATTCATTATCTCTGTTAGAGATATTGTTTCTTTGTTTAATTTCTGTTTTGTTGACCTGTCCTTTGTTGAGAGTGTTGTGTTGAAGTCTCCTACTATCAGTGTGTGGGGATCTATATGTGGTTTAAGTTTTATCAATGTTTCTTTCACAAATGTGGGTGCCCTTGTATTTGGGGCATAGATGTTCAGGATTGTGATGTCTTCTTGGTGGAATTTTCCCTTGATGAGTTTGAAGTGTCCTTCCCCATCTCTTTTGATTAATTTTGGTTGAAAGACTATTTTATCAGATATTAGAATGGCTACTCCTGCTTGCTTCTTGGGTCCATTTGCTTGAAAAGCTGTCTTCCATCCCTTTACCCTCAGGAAGTGTCTATCTTTGTGTCTTAGGTGTGTTTCTTGTATACAACAGATTGCTGGGTTTTGTTTACGCATCCATTCTGTTAGTCTGTGTCTTTTTATTGGAGAATTAAGTCCATTGATGTTGAGAGAGAGTAATGACCAGTGGCTGTTAGATCCTTTGATTTTGATGTTGGCTGTGGTCATAAGGTTTTGTGCTTGGTTGCTTTTTGTTTTACTGTAGTGGGGTTATTTATTTCCTGTGTTTTCTTGAATGTAGCTAGCTTTCTTGGGTTGTATTTTCCCTTCCAGTGTCTTCTGTAATGCTGGATTTGTATGTAGGTATTGTTGAAATTTGTTTTTGTCCTTGAATATCTTGTTTTCTCCATCTATGAGGACTGAGAGTTTTGCAGGGTATAGTAGCCTGGGCTGACATCTGTGTTCTCTTAGGGTCTGCATGATATCAATCCAGGCCCTTCTGGCTTTCATAGTCTCTGTTGAAAAGTCAGGTGTGATTCTAATGGGTTTGCCACTATATGTTACTTGGCCTTTTTCTCTTGCAGCTTTTAGTATTTTTTTCTTTGTTCTGTATACTTACGGTTTTGATTATTATGTGGCGGGAGGATTTTCTTTTCTGGTCAAATTTATTGGGTGTTCTATAGGCCTCTTGTATTCTTATTGGCCTCTCCTTTAAGTTGGGGAAATTTTCTTCAATGATTTTGTTGAAAATATTTTCTGGGCCTTGGTGCAGGGAATCTTCTTTTTCCTCTATACCTATTATTCTTAGGTTTTGTCTTTTTATGTTGTCTTGAATTTCTTGGACGGTCTGTGTCAGGAATTTTTTAGATTTAACATTTTCTTTGACAGATACATCAATTTCTTCCATTGTATCTTCCACACCTGAGATTCTTTCTTCCATTTCTTGTAGCCTATTGGTTATGCTAACCTCTGTAGTTCCTGCTTTCTTCCCTAAATTCTTCCTCTCCCTTATTTCCTCCATTTGTGTTTTTTTTTAATTTTTCCAATTCTATCTTCAGGTCTTGAGCTATTTTGTTGGTTTTCTTCCCCTGTCTGACTGTATTTTCCTGTTTTTCCTTCAGTTCCTTCAGCTGTTTGTTTGAACAATCCACTGTTTCTTTTATTTCATTCAGTGATTGAAGCATTGCCTTTCTAAAGGCCACATACTGTTTGCCTGCAGCTTCTTCTATTTCTTTTCGTAATTTATTTGTTTCCTCTGTTATCATCTTCTTGAGCATAGATGTTAGGTCGTCTCATTGAATTTCATTTATGCTGGGGTGTCTAGGGCTATTTGCCCCTGGATAACTGGGTTCTGGAGATGCCATAATGCTCTGGCTTTTGTTGGTTGAACTTTTACGCTGTCCTCTACCCACTGGGCTATCTTAGTTGTTTGAATTTAGTTTCTGGTTGTTCCTGGACTCTTGTAGTGGAGAAAATCCCTTTGGCAAGAAGATGGTTTTTCCTCAAGGAAGCCTTCCCAGCTTTTTGGGTATAGTCCCTGGATGTCCAGTGTTTTTCAGGAGTTGCTACAGCTCACCTCAGGCATAGAGACCTGGGTGGTAACTGTGGTCCTGATTAGTCAAGATGGCTCTCCTCTCACTGGGAGAAGTCCTGGAGACAGCTGCCCTCCTTCTCGGTTTCTTGCTGTAAATTTAGTGATCAGCTGCTCTAACCTGTGTGTCCCGTGGTTTGGTTGGTTTTGTTAGGGATAACTGGTTGCCCCTTGGAGCAGTATCTGGGTGTTGATCTCAGGGTTCTTGGTCTTTTGTAGGTCTGAGGTTGGGGCTCTGTGCCCCAGGACCCAAGAGGTAATCTGTGGCGGGTGAGTACTGCTCTGGTGTCTTGGGGCACACAGTTCTGTCTGTAAGGAGTAGTTGGTACAAAGCAGGCCTCTGGGCTGGTGGAGCGTGCTCCCACCTGTTAGTCTGCGGGAGCTGAGTTTCCAATCACTCTGTGCTCCCTGTTTGGGCTCAGATCTGTGATGGCTGTCCGTACTCACCTGTTTGCGATCTGCAGTCTGCTAGACTTTCCCTAGGTGACCCCAGCAGCACGATTTCTTCCTTCTCTGTGGGATCCTCTCTGGACAGGGGTTTTCCAGTCCCTGTTGTACTGGGGCGCACAGCTTGTCTGTACCGCTGAGCTGAGCGTGCAGCTCTCCGTGCGAGCAGCAGAAGCTCAGCTGTGATGGCGGCAGAGATCTTCCAGGGAAAGACTGGGTGAACTGCGATCAGACCCGCAACCTTGCTTCCCAGTGGGGTCCCCCTGCGACTGGGACTCCCAGTCTCAGGCACCCTTATGCCCACGGATCAGCCTGGGAAAGTGATTGGGACACGCACACTTGCGGCTCCATCCCAGAGACACAAAGCCCGCGTTACCCGGGATTTCTTCTGGGTTCTGGCTGGGTAGCCGTGAGTGGACCCGACCGATTCCCATGCCGTGGGAGCCTCCCTTCACCTGAGAAACACGATCGATGTAGTTTCAGGGCCCTGATTTCAGTCTCCTGGTCTCTGCATGGAGAGTGCTGTCCTGCTTCTCAGATGCGGTGCTCTCCCAGCGCTGCCATCTTGGCTCCCTATCTCCTTGATTTCTTTTTCAGCCCTTTTGTCTTGGGTATACAGGAGGGCTTCTGAGTTTTTTGAGTTGATTTTGTATCCAGCCACTTTGCTAAAGGTGTTTATCAGCTGAAGGAGTTCTCTGGTTGAATTTTTGGGTCATTCAGGTATACTATCATCTGCAAATAGTGAAACTTTGACTTCTTTCTTTCTGATTTGTATCCCCTTGATTTTCTGTAGTTGTCTTATGGCTCTAGCTAGGACATCAAGTACTATGTTGAAGAGATATGGAGAGATTGGCAGCCTTGCCTTGTCCCTGATTTCACTAGGATTGATTTAAGTTTCTCTCCATTGAGTTTTATGATGGCTATAGGCTTGTTGTATATTGCCTTTACTATCTTTAGGTATGTGCCTTGTATCCCTGATCTCTCCAAGACTTTAAACATGAATGGATGTTGGATTTGGTCAAATGCTTTTTCAGCATCTAGGGAGATTATCACGTGGTTTTTTTCTTTCAGTTTGTTAATATGGTGGATCACGTTGATGGATTTCTATATATTGAACCACCCTTGCATGCCTGGGATGAAGCCTACTTGGTCGTGGTGGATGATATCTTTGATGTGTTCTTGGATTCGGTTTGCAAATATTTTATTGAGTATTTTTGCATTAATGTTCATAAGAGTGATAGGTCTGAAGATCTCTGGTTTTTGTTGGGTCTTTATGTGGTTTACATATCAAGGTGATTGTGGCTTCATAGAATGAGTTTGGTAATGTTTCTTCTGTTTCTATTTTGTGGAATAATTGAGGAGGATTGGTATTAGCACTTCTTTGAAGGTCTGGTAGAATTCTGCACTGAAACCATCTGGTCCAGGGCTTTTTTTGGAGGGGAGAGTTTCCGTGACTGCTTCAATTTCCTTGGGGGATATAGGGCTATTCAGTCTTTTTACCTGATCTTGACTTAATTTTGGTAGATGGACTCTGTCAAGAAAATTGTCCATTTCATTTAGATTTTCAAATTTTGAGGCATATAGGCTTTTGTAATACGACCTAATGATTGTTTGGATTTCCTCAGTGTCTGTAGTTATGTCCCCCTTTCATTTCTGATTTTGCTGATAAAAGGATAGATTCTCCCTTTTAGTTAGTTTGGCTAAGGGATTTTCTATCTTACTGATTTTCTCAAAGAAACAGCTCTTGGTTTCATTGATTCTTTGAGTAGTTTTATTTGTTTCTAATTGATTGATTTCAGCCCTGAGTTTGATTATTTGCAGGCATCTGCTCCTCTTTCATTCTTTCATGTATCTGCTTCTTTTTTTTCTGGGGTTTTCAGTTGTGGGCCATTAAGTTGCTTGTATGTGATGTTACAAATTTCTTCTGGAAGGCACTTGGTGCTATGAATTTTCTTATGAGCACTGCTTTCATTGTGTCCCATAAATTATGTTATGTTGTACCTTCATTTTCCTTGAATTCCAGGAAGACTTTAATTTCTTTATTTCTTAACCCAGCTGTCATTGAGTAGCAAGTTGTTCAGTTTCCATTTGTGTGTAGGCCTTTTATTTCCATTGTTGTTGAGGTCCAGTTTTAGTCCATGGTGGTCAGATAGAATATAGGGGATTATTTCAATCTTCTTTTATCTGTTGAGGCTTGCTTTGTGACCAACTATATGGTCTATTTTGAAGAAGGTTCCATGAAAAGAAGGTATACTCTTGAGTCTGGGTGAAAAGATTTGATTTAGGGTCTCTGTAAGTGCATTTATTTCCCTATTTGGTTTCTATCTAGTTGATCTGTTCTTTGGTGAGAGTGGGATGTTGAAGTCTCCAACTATTAAGGCATTAGGATCTATGTGTGATTTAAGCTTTAATAATGTTTCATTTACGAATGTAGGCGCTCTTGTATTTCAGGCATAGATGTTCAGAATTGTGATGTCCTCTTCGTGGATTTTTCCTTTGATGAGAATGTGGTACCCCTCCTCATCATTTTTGATTAATTTTGGTTGAAAGTCTATTTTATTAGATATTAGGATAGCTCCTCCAGCTTGTTTTCTGGATCCACTTGCTTGAAAATAATTTTTCCAGCCCTTTAATCTGTGGTAGTGTTTATCTTTTTTGCATAGGTGTGTTTTTTAGGATGAAACAGAATGTTGAGTCTTGTTTCCACAACCATTCTGTTAGTTTCTGTCTTTTTATTGGAGAGTTGAGTCCATTGCTGTTGATAGATACTAGTGACCAATGAATGTTACTTTCTTTTGATGTGGGGTTGGTAGTGTTGCTGTGTTTCATTGCTTGTATTCTTTTGATTTTTTTGTTGTGTGGTTATCTATGTTTCCTTAAATGTAGTTGTTTCCATTGGGTTGGAATTTTCCTTCTAGTAACTTCTGTAGGGCTGGGTTACTGTCTAGATATTGTTTAAATTTAGTTTTGTCATGGAATATTTTGAATTCTCTGTCTATGTTGATTGAAAGTTTTGCTGGGTATAGTAGTTTGGGTTGGCATCTGTGGTCCCTTACGGTCTGCATGACTTCTGCCCAGGCCCTTCTGGCTTTCATAGTTTCTGTTGAGAAATCTAGTGTGATTCTGATAGGTCTGCCTTCATATGTTATTTGGCCTTTTTCCATTGCTGCTTTTAATATTTTTTCTTTGTTCTGTAGGTGCAGTGTTTTGACTATGATGTGACAGGATTTTCTTTTCTGGTCTAGTCTGTTTAGTGTTCTGTAGGCCTTTTGTATGTTTATGGAGATCTCTTTCTTTAAGTTGGGAAAATTTTCTTCTATGATTTATTTGAAAATAGTTTCTGGATCTTGGAACCTGATGTCTTCTTTTTCATTTACTCCTATTATTCTTAAATTTTTTTCTTTTCATGGTGTCTTTGATTTTTTGGATGTTTTGTATTTGGAACTTTTCTCATTTTATTTTTTCTTTGAGAGATGTATCAACTTCTGCAAATGTATCCTCAGCACCTGAGATTCTCTCTTCCATCTCTTGTATTCTGTTGGTGATGCTTACCTTTGTAGTTCCTAATATTTTCTCTATGCTCTCCAGCTCTAGGTTTTTCTCTTTTTGTGTATTCTTTTATTGATTCTAATTTTGTTTTCATGTCTTGCACCATTTCCTTCATCTGTTTGAATGTAGAATCCTGCTTTTCAATGATGGCTTCTATTTTTTTTTTTTGTTTGATTCCTCTCTATATGCCACTAATTGTGCCTCTACTTGTTTGGCTGTATTTGTCTGTATTTCTTTGAGAGCTTTGTTCATTTCTTCTTTCTTTGCCTCCACTTGTGTGATTATTTCTTTGAGAACTTTCTTCATTTCTTCTTTGTTTGCCTCAATTAATGTGGCCATTTCTCTGAGAGATTTGTTCATTTCCTCTTTATGAGCCTCTAATAGCTGGAAAAGCATAGCTTTGAAGTTGTTTTCTTGTATATCTAGTGGATTGAAGTGTCCATTGACTTGGGGGCTTGCTGGTGAAGCCATGATGTCCTGATTTTTGTTGGGTGTGTCTTACATCGGCCTCTCACCATCTGCTTAATCTGTAACACTCATTCTTTGTTCCTAGATTCTGTACTTCAGGCTAGGACCATCTTTTTCTGGTTTCTGGAATGTTTTTCAGGAAGATGAGAGAGGTTCACTGGCTTGGGAGTGTTTGCTGTCGTTTCAGCTTTACCTAAGTGAGGAATGTGACACTGGCACTATTCGCAGGGACTTTTAGCTGGCACAGTGTGCATGTGCGGATTCCCTGACTATTGCAGGCCACTGGTATGTAGCTCTGTCTGGGATCCAGGAATTGTTTGCCTTAAATTCAATGGTAGTCCCACAGAGCAGAGGCTTCAGAGTTGGGATTGCTGTCCCAAGAATTCCTATGATGCCCACACCAGGGGTGTGAGTGATAGGGATCTGTTGTCTGATGCCTTGCTTAGAGGGGCTTTGGATTTGGGGCTCGGCAAACACTCCCTTGAAGGCACACTCACTCCCTTGCAGGATGAGTTGGAAAGCACAGGCGTTTCCCTTGCTCTCTACTCTCCAATTTGATCCTTCTGAGGCAAATTCTGGTGTAGGCTAACAGTCATCTCAGTGGTGCTGTAGCAGCAGGTCTTGGTGTCCACCTGCATCGTGTGCTGTGCTGGGCACAGACCATGCTGGGGCCCAGGCAGTGTGGTCTGTGGCAGACTCTGCAGGCCCCTTCTGTATCTTTCACTTCCACCAGGCAATAATTTTGGTGGCTGGTCCTGGGGAAGTGCTGGGATGGGGGTAGGTGGGGAGAGTGGGGACTGAATCTCCTCTGTCCCAGATCCTGAGGCTCCGGCCCACGTGCTGTGGTCTGTGGTGGAATCTGCAGGCCACATCCCTGTCCTTCCCCTCTGCCAGGGAAGACTTATGGAGGCTGGTCACGGGGGAGTACCTGAAAGGGCTGAGCTGAGTGTCCTCAGTCTGAGATCCTGGACCCGGATATCTCTGCCAGAAGCCACCTGGCACTAGAGCTTATGGAGGCTGGTCCAGGGAGAGTACCAGGTAGGGTGGATTGTCCTCAGTCTCAGATCCAGAACCGGGGTTTCTCTGCCAGCAGCTGCCAGTGCTACAACTTATTGCATCTGGTCCTGAGGGAGTGCCAGGAAAAGTTAAGTGACCTCAGTCCCAGGTCCCAAGTCCGGGGTTTCTTTGCCAGGGGCCACTGGCTGCACTGGAGCTCAGGCACTGTGGACTGTGGTGGAATCCGTGGACCACCTCTCTGTTGTTCCCCTCCACCAGGGCAAGCTTATGGCAGCGGTCTCAGGGGAGTGCCAGGAAGGGTTGGGTATTCTCAGATCCAGATCTTGAGCCAGGGTTTCTTTGGTATGGATTGCCACTGTCTCTAGGGCATGGTCGGTGTGGTCTGTGGCGGATTCTGCTGGCTGCCTCCTCTGCTTCCTCCACAGAGAAAATAGGGAGTTGGATAAGGGGAAGTACTTAAGGATCAAGTCCTCAGAGGAGTCTGCCAGTGAACTGATTCTAGATGGACTCAGTTCATGGTTAGTCTCTTTCTCCCTGGAAGCCTAGATAACTCTCTTCTAGGTTTAGTAGCCCCTTCACTCACTAATTTCAGCAAAGGACTAATTTCAGTCCTTTGCCCCTCAGATAAGGTGCATGCTAGTCGCCACCATATTGAATCTCCCAAAATGAGAATTTTGAAATCATGCTATTTGCTTTAATTTTTAATTTTCTCTCTGTTTAAAATTTTGCTTTGCTAAATATCAAGTGAAGTCTCTCACAATGTTACTTATATCCAAAATACCTAAACATTGATCTTTATAAACACTGAACCTTGAAGTGTATGTCTTCACACATATTACACATTCTAATAAATAATATAGAGTGGAATAACCTATTAGTATGGTTATCCTGTATTATATGGCTAATATCTGCTTAAAATGAATACATACCATGTGTGTCTTTCTGCTTCTGGGCAACCTTACTCAGGATGATCTTTTCTAGTTCTATCCATTTGTCTACAAATTTCATGATTTCCTTGTTTTTAACAGCTGAATAGTATTCCATTGTTGTAAATATACCACAATTTCTGTATCCATTCTTTGGTTGAAGGACTTCTGGGTAGTTTCCAGATCTAACTATTATGAATAAAGCTGCTATGAACATAATTGAGTGCCACACTAACTCCAGAGTCTATATGAGCATAAAAATGTGCTATATAAGCATAAAATTATGCTGCTAAGATGAGGAGACACGTTTCCTATGGGAATCCACTCCCTGGAAGTCCCTGGATGTTCCCCCTGGCCATCTATGCCAAAAAGATGTACTCTGAAAATCCTGTTTTTTCAGATGAAGGATTGAATGAGCCTTTTGACTTTTCTCTATGATTCCTGGTACAGCACAACTAACTATTCAAGGAAATATATTTTTGATAGATTATTAAAAGCTTTTGCAAGAATAGAGTAAAAGAAAAATAAGTAATGAATCAGATTTAGTATTAGAAAGCATTACAAGAATAGTGAAAAAATAATGGGCTTCTTTTTAGGAAAAAATAGCATAAGCAAGTACAGCAGGCTTGAGCATGCCTCCCTTTAGCGTCTTGTTTCTAAGGAAGGTTATAAATCTTTAGCAAGACATATGGGAGGATGGTTGACCAAGGTGTCTTTAGACTTTAATGTAGAAAAAGACTTTGGCAGGTATTTGACTTGGCTTGGAGGATTATTACAGCTCCTGACTTTCCCCTTCACTAGTCAGTGATAATGAAACCACAGTTTGAGGTTTTTGTTTCTTGTTTTCATTGATCAGAAAGTGTCTAGGCTGAGATTTCTTGTGGGCACTGCTTTACACTTGGCGATACTTTAGAGTTAAAACATAAACTTTGTATCCTTGGTAAAAGTTTGAATGTTCCAGAAAGCATGCCAACTTTAAGGTACTTCCTTATGAAATCACTATAAAATTGTTAGCCTGACTTCAGTAAAATTACAGGAGGGTCAAAACCATCTTGGTGTGGTCTCTGACTGTCATTCACTTGAAACTGTGCCTTCCTGATATTCAAATCCTGATTCTCCCGTGGATGCAGGGAACCCGACTGGGCTGGTCCGTGGCAGTTGAGCAGATGTCCTTGTTTTATGGTAGAGGATGCTTAATTCTCACTCACAAGGATAAACAGGATAGACACTGTAAGTGGTAGAGGAGAGGAAACAAGATGGGAACTGTCATAAATGTCCTCTCCACTCAGCAGGGTATTGAAGTAGGTGCTGAGACTCACAGCCAAACTTTGGGCAGAGTGCAGAAAGTCTTATGGAAGAAGGGGGATAAAAGGACCCAGAAGGGACAGGAGCTCCTCAAGAAGACCAATAAAGCCAAAAATTCTGGTACTAGGGGGAACCTACAGACAGTGATGCACCAACCAAGGACCATGTATGGAGAAAACCAAGAAACCCTGCTCAGATGTAGCTGATAGGCAGCTCAGTCTCAACCTGGGTTCCCTAGTGAGGGTTGCAGGGGCTGTCTCTGACATGAACTTGGTTGTCTGCTCTTTGATCACTTCACCCTGGTGGGGCAGGCTTGCCAGGCCACAGAGAAAGAGGACCCATGCAGTCATGATGACTCTCAATAAGCTGGGGTCAAATGGTAGGGAGGAGGACTCCCCCAGTGGACTAGGGGAGAGGGATAGGGAGAAAGAGGGAAGGAGGGTGGGACTGGGAAGAGATGAGGGAGGGGGTTACAATTTGGATACAAATTAAATAAATTGTAAAACATAAAAAAGAAAATATTTTCAATAAATGTACAATTCTAATTAAATATTTACTCATAGTTTATTTAGGGCTGACATAGGAACATTATTTTTACTTAACATTAGATTCACTGAAACAAACAGCTTGTTCATTTGAGAAGTTCAAGAAGACTAAAGTGCCCATTGTTCCTTTAAAAACGGTATCCATTTGAATATATTCATATGTGTGATGAATTGTAAATTACGGACAATAAAACTAGTTATGGTACTACGATAATGCCCAGAGAAGAAATACACAGTGATTATTTTTGTTTAACTGATTATACTTATATGTGGTGCATACTTACCCCACCATGAAGAAAGATAACATAAAAGTAAAGTAAACAAAGCAAATGTAACACATAATTATATTTTAAAAGCATTAATGTATCAGTAAAAACCTTGACTACACTTGATTGGTCATCTTTTAAGTTGGTGATGCACTATTTCTCTCCCCTTTCACAGGTTACACTGACCTCTTGTGGACAGATCGTGCTAAAGTCTAGTTTGGTGACCTTAAAATACCTAGAATCCCCTGCAATAATCAGTGTAACTCAGTGAAACTGACAAACAACTGAATCAATCAATGATGATAATTAACTAGAAATTCTAGGTAGAAAGGTACAATCATAACTACATGCAGCTTGCACAATAATGCTATGATAAAATGAACACAAACACGGTGAATCACAAATACTTAAATAAAATGGGTGACTGTGACGGAGAAAATAATCAGAAAAAAGAGGATTCTTTCTGTAAGTCAGGATGAGGATGGGCCTAATGTAAGGGGCTTAATGTAAGGTGGTAACAATACTTTGAGTCTGTTCACTGCCATGTCTAAGGCATGTGGCTGGCTCTTGGGAGCTTCTGAAGTTGAGATTCGATGAGGTAGAAAATTAATATTCCCTACTGTGCTCTTGTTCATCCTTTTGCATTAAGCTTTATTTATTTCTAATGTGTTTGGGTTAGTATGTACTTGTGAGTTCAGGTGCCCATAGGGGCCAGAGACATCTGGTTCTCTGAAGCCACAGTTACAAGCAGTTGTAAGCAGCTTGATGAGGGAGCTGAAAATCAAACTCAGGCCTCTGCAAGAATAGTACAAGCTCTTAACCTATAAGCCATCTCTCCAGCCCTTGTTTATAATTATTTTATTATTCTTTCTGTTCCTCTTAAATTTGTATATTTAACTGCACCACCCACAACTGGTAAATGCACTTCCAATAGTTAAAATTCATCTTTTTCTTTTCAGGTCAGTTTTGTTTTCACAGAGGTGTGTTCCCCTGTGCACACACAAATAATAGTTTCATATCATAATTTGATTCTTATTTCTGCCTACAATCCTTAGATACAAATGTTCTGATTATAATCTGTGTGTGGCATTTTCTCAGCTGCAATCACTCATATTGTTGTAGTTGTTTTCACTATTTGAAAAAAAATGATGGTTTGAGATTTGGTTAGTTCTGTTATCATAAAAGTGTTACAGTTTTGGGACATGAAATTCCGACTCCACAAATCTGTGTTCCTGGGCTATGTTCACTAATATTTGGCTCCAGAATAAAGTTTTGTCCCCTTTTGATGAGAGTTGTGTTGTTTATGTTCACAGTGTAAGCAAACATAACGGAGGAAGGAATGACAAAACTGAAGGAATCCACAGAACCAACTAATGAACATGAGCAACCGTGAATAGCATGCTTAGGTATTATAGGAAAAAAAGAGATTGAAGTTACTTTGGCATTTCAGCTCACCCCAGTCAGAATGGTTATCATCAGGAATAAAATTAAAAATAAATGGTGAGAAAGTGGGGGAAAAAGAATCCTTTAAGTGGAATAGTAGATTAGTGTATCCACTATGGAAACCAGTCTGGGGATTTCTTAAAACAATAAACAAAAATAGAAATCAAAACAACCCTGAGATTTCACCTTACACCCATCAGAATGGCTAAGATAAAAACCTCAAGTGCCAATGCATGCTGGAGAGGATGTGGAGAAAGGGGAACCTTCCACCATTGCTGGAGGAAATGTAAACTTATACAACCACTTTGGAAATAAATCTGGCACTTTCTCAGAAAATTAGGAATTGCACTTCCTCAAGATCCAGCTATACCACTTCTAGGCATATATCCAAAATATGCTCAAGTATACAACAAGGACATTTATGAACCATGTTCATAGCAGCTTTATTTTTTATATCCAGAACCTGGAAATAACCCAGATGTCCCTCAGTGGAGGAAATCATGAAATTTGCAGGCAAATATGGGATATAGAAAAGATCATGCTGAGTGAGGTATCGCAGAAGCAGAAAGACACACATGGTATATACTCACTTATAAGTGGTTATAGGATAAACATAATTAAATCTGTACACCTAAAGAAGCTAAGCAAGAAGGAGGACCCTCTTCTCACTCAGAAAGACAAATGGGATGGACATTGAAAGAAGGAGAAAACAGGGAACAAGACAGGAGAATAACACAGAGGGACTCTGAAAGACTCCATCCAACAGTGCATCAAAGCAGATGATAAGACTCATAACCAAACTTTGGACAGTATGCAGGGAATGTTATGAAAGAATGGAGAGATGGTAAGACCTAGAGAGGACAGGAACAAAGAGAGCAACAGGACCAAAAAAATCTGGGAACAGGAGTCTTTTTTAAGACTGATACTTCAACCAAGGACCATTCATGGATATAACCTAGAACCCCTACTCTTATGTAGCCCATGGCAGCTCAGTGTCCAAGTGGGTTCTCTATTTAGAGGAACAGGGACTGTCTCTGGCATGAACTCAGTGGCTGGCTCTTTGATCACCTCCCTCTGAGGGGAAACAACCTTACAAGGACACAGAGGAAGACAATGCAGCTAGTTCTGTAGAGACCTGATAAGCTAGGGTCACATGGAAGGGGAGGAGGACCTCCCCTATCAGTGGACTTGGGGAGGGTCATGGGAGATGTGTGAGAAAGGAAGGGTGGGTATGGGAGGGAGTGAGGAAGGGGCAACTGACCCTTCCTCTTCTAGTACCTAAGAGGTACCAATAGATCTTTGGTTACAGGTGGACTTTCATGCCCAACCCTGTGCTAGGATTTGGTCTGGTTTTGAAACATACAAATCTTGCATGTTGTATCACAACTTCTCTGAATTCATATGTGCAACTTTTCTGCCGTGTCTCTAAGATATTCTTTCTTTGTAGTTACCTATTGCTCTTATGTCCTTTCCTCCTCCACAATGATCCTGAGACTTTACTGGGAAGAATCAGTACATGTGTTCCATTCAGGGCTGTACAATCTGTGGTCTCTTGTTCTCTGTACCTTGGCCAGTTGAAGCTCTCGTTATTGATTATCTATTGTAACCAGAAGCTTGTCTGAAAAGATGCCTTAATCTAGGAGTATACTGGTAAGTAATTAGGAAATGGTTTACTACTATGTCCGTTTAGCAGAAAAATATTCTCTGCTAGGATCTATGATTTGTCTAACTGTAGTTGTCTGGTCTAATAATGGTACCAGATACAGCTTTATATTGTGTAACAAGCCTCAAATCCAATCATAAAATGATTGCGTCCCCCTGGCATCTGTGCTACTATTGCTTCATTGGGTATGTCTGTCTGTCAGGCTGGTTGTTATTGTAGCTCACGGGTTCACAGGTCAGTACCAACCTGATTTCTCTGTTTCTCTGTGTTCTGTGATTGAAATATGTGGTGTTTTCAGCAATAGGCACACAGTACATAGGTGTTCCTTTTCTGCCACATCCACACCAACCTTTATCAGCATTTTTTTTTTTATCTTAGCCATTCTGTTAGGGTAAGATGAAATTTCAGTGTATTTTTAATTTTCAGTCTCCTCATGCCTAGGGATGTTGAAAATTTGTAGATATTTTTCAGCAGTTAATACTTTTTTTTTTGAGAACTCTATTTTATCCGAGCTGCAATTTTATTAAAAAATAAAATGTTTGTACAATTCACTATGATCATTATTTATCTTCCTTTATCTCCCTATAAATCATCCACACCTTTACACCCAGCTATCTTCATGCCATCTTTCTCTCTTTTTAGAAAACACAGAATTGTTTACAAAAAATATATACCACAAGAAAAATAAAATCATAAACACATACATCCATGTACACACACACACACACACATAGTCAAAAATCCATAAAACACAAAATCAGAAACCATAATAGACAAGCAGAAGGCCAATCCAATATGAGGGGGAAAATCTCCAAAAATACTATTGAGTTTATTTTGTGTGGACTATCTACTGCTGGGCATGGAGCCTCCTCTTAAGTGTGGTCTATATATACAGGAGAGACCCTGTTCCATACCCCAATTTTTAACTTTGTTGAAATGTGTGGTTGTAACTCACAAGTTATCCACCATGCTAATTACTGAGATTAGCCATATTTCACAAACTGCTCATAAAACCTTTGAAAAATCCTTTCATCACATGAATTGGTTCTATAAGTAGTCAGCCTATTTAAATATCATTTTAGTATAGAATTTCAGTTTTAACTAGCTCTAATAATTAGGAGTCATTTTATTGAACATTATTGTAGACCGGTAGTGTTGGGTTTTATCTAGAACTCTGGGCTATCTAGTCTCTGGCTCTTGGTCACCCAAACTGTGTTGGATGGGTTCCTTCTCATTTAGGGGGCCTCAGACATTCAATGGCTACTCCAACAAGTTTTGTGCCACCACTTCCCTAGCATAATTTACAGGCAGGACAGATGGTAAGTCTGTGGCTGGGATGGTGTTTACCTTTGTCCTTTGGTGGCATGAAAAGTACATTCCCCAACTGAAGACACAATAATATAGGGGTGAAGGCTCCATGTTCAAGACTTCACCTTGACTTGTCCATGTTCAATGAGTTCTGTTGGTATTGACCTCAGCAATGGGACCGCACTGTCAGTTTGTGGATAGCATCCTTTGGTCTTAGCAACAGCCTGGGTTGTTTGGGAAATTTCATAAAATATGCTTGGCAACAGCTCAAAAGAATACAACCCATTCCCCCTACTGGAAGCCTCATTTGGTGACAAGAAATGGCCATTTTGGGACTCTGCCACTCCCATTATTAGGAGACCTCATTAGGATCACCTTCATATGTTTTAGGAAGTTTCCACTGTGCTAGGTTTCCATATCATCTCTTTTTTTTTTAATTTTTTTTTTTATTTTTATTTTTTATTTAGTAATTTTTATTAATTACACTTTATTCATTTTGTATCCCCCCATAAACTCCTCCCTCCTCCCCTCCCGATCTCACCCTCCCTCCCTTTTCTGCATGCATGCCCCTCCCCAAGTCCACTGATAGGGGAGGTCCTCCTCTCCTTACTGATCTTAGTCTATCAGTTATCATCAGAAGTGGCTGTATTGTCATCTTCTGTGGCCTGGTAAGGCTGCTCCCCCCTCAGGGGGAGGTGATCAAAGAGCAGGCCAATCAGATTATGTCAGAGGCAGTCCCTCTTCCCATTACTATATAACCCACTTGGACACGGAACTGCCATGGGGTACATCTGTGCAGGGGTTCTAGGTTATCTCCATGAATAGTCCTTGGTTGGAGTATGAGTCTCTGGGAAGTTCCCTATGTTCAAATTTCCTTGTTCTGTTGCTCTCTTTGTGGAGTTCCTGTCTGCTCCAACTCTTGCTATTTCCCACTTCTTAAATAAAATTCCATTCACTCTGCCCGAGAGTTGGCCATCAGGCTCAGCATCTGCTTTGATAGTCTGCAGGGCAGAGGCTTTCAGAGGCCCTTTGTGGCAGGTTCCTAGGTTGTTTCCTGTTTTCTTCTTCTTCTGATGTCCATCCTCTTTGCCTTTCAGGATGGGGATTGAGCATTTTAGTTGGGCTCCTCTCTTTTGCTTAGTTTGTTTAGATGTACAGATTTTAGCTGGTTTATCCTATATTGTATGTTTATATGGGTGAGTATATACCATGTGTGTCTTTTTGCTTCTTGGACAGCTCACTCAGGATGATCTTTTCCAGATCCCACCATTTACCTGCAAATTTCATGATTTCCTTATTCTTCATTGCTGAGTAATATTCCATTGTGTAGATGTACCACAATTTCTGCATCCATTCTTCAGTTGAGGGGCATCTGGGCTGTTTCCAGTTTCTGGCTATTACAAAAAAAGCTGCTACAACCATGGTTGAGCAAATGTCCTTTTTGTGTACTTGAGCCTCTTTTGGATATATGCCTAGAAGTGGTATGGCTGGATCTTGGGGAAGCACTATTCTTAGTTGTCTGAGAAAGCGCCAGATTGATTTCCAGAGTGGTTGTAAAAGTTTACATTCCCACTAGCAATGGAGAAAGGTTCCCCTTTCTCCACAATCTCTCCAGCATGTGTTGTCACTTGAGTTTTTGATCTTGGCCATTCTCATGGGTGTAAGGTGAAATCTCAGGGTTGTTTTGATTTGCATTTCCCTAATGGTAAATGAGGTTGAGCATTTCTTTAAATGCTTCTCTGCCATTTGATATTCCTCTACAGAGAGTTCTCTGTTTAGCTCTGTTCCCCATTTTTTAAGTGGATTACTTGATTTTCTGCTTTTCAGATTCTTTAGTTCTTTATATATACTGGATATGAGTCCTCTGTCAGATAAAGGGTTAGTGAAGATTCTTTCCCAATCTGTAGGCAGTCGCTTTGTTTTGATGACTGTGTACTTTGCTTTACAGAAGCTTTTCATTTTCATGAGGTCCCATTTATTGATTGTTGATCTTAGAGCCTGTGCTGTTGGTGTTCTGTTCAGGAAGTTTTCTCCTGTACCAAGTTTTCTCCTGTATTCCCCACTTTTTTTTTTTCTAATCGACTTAATGTATCTGGTTTTATGTTGAGGTCTTTGATCCACTTGGACTTCAGTTTTGTGCAGGGTGATAAGTATGGTTCTATTTTCATTTTTCTACATGTAGACATCCAGTTGGAAAAGCACCATTTGTTGAAGATGTTATCTTTTTTTCCATTGTATGGTTTTGGCATCTTTGTCAAAAATCAAGTGTCCATTAAGTGTATGGGTTTATTTCAGGGTCTTCTATTTGATTCCATTGATCCACCATTCTTTTTCTATGCCAGTACCATGCAGTTTTTAAAACTGTTGCTCTGTAGTACAGCTTGAGATCATTGATGGAGATACCTCCAGAAGATCTTTTATTATAGAGGATTGTTTTAGCAATTCTGGGCTTCTTGTTATTCTATATGAAGTTGAGAATTTTTCTTTCCAAGTCTGTAAAGAATTGTGTTGGCAATTTGATGGGGATTGCATTAAATCTGTAGATTGCTTTTGGTAAGATGGCCGTTTTTACTATGTTAATCCTGCCAAGCCATGAGCATGGGAGATCTTTCCATCCTCTGATATCTTCTTCTAATTCTTTCTTCAGAGACTTGAAATTTTTTTCATACAAGTCTTTGACTTGCTTGGTTAGAGTTGTACCAAGGTACTTTATGTCATTTGTGGCTATTGTGAAGGGTGTTGTTTCCCTAATTTCTTTCTCAGCCCTTTTGTCTTTTGTATACAGGAGGGCTACTGATTTTTTTTGAGTTAATTTTGTATCCGGCCACTTTGCTGAAGGTGTTTATAAGCTGTAGGAGTTCCCTGGTAGAGTTTTGGGGGTCACGCACGTATACTATCATATCATCTGCAAATAGTGATAATTTGACTTCTTCCTTTTCAATCTGTATCCCCCTTGATCTCCTTCATGTGTCTTACTGCTCTAGCAAGGACTTCCAGCACTATGTTGAAGAGATATGGAGAGAGTGGGCAGCCTTGTCTTCTCCCTGATTTCAGTGGGATTGCTTTAAGTTTCTCTCCATTCAGTTTGATGTTGGCTATAGGTTTGCTGTATATTGCCTTTATTATGTTTAGATATGTGCCTTGTATCCCTGATCTCTCCAATACTTTAAACATGAATGGATGTTGGATTTTGTCAAAGGCTTTTTCAGCATCTAGGTTGATTATCATGTGGTTTTTTTCTTTCAGTTTGTTAATATGGTGGATCACATTGATGGATTTCCATATAATGAACCACCCCTGCATACCTGGGATGAAGCCTACTTGGTCATAGTGGATAATATCTTTGATGTGTTCTTGGATTCGGTTTGCAAGTATTTTGTTGAGTATTTTTGCATCAGTGTTCATAAGGGAGATTGGACTGAAATTCTCTTTCTTTGTTGAGTCTTTGTGAGGTTTAGGTACCAAGGTGACTGTGGCTTCATAGAATGAGTTTGGTAATGTTGCTTCTGTTTCTATTTTGTGGAATAGTTTGAGGAGAATTGGAGTTAGCTCTTCTTTGAATGTCTGGTAGAATTCTGTGCTGAAACCATCTGGTCCTGGGCTTTTTTTGGATGGGAGACTTTTGATGACCACTTCTATTTCTTTGGGGGATATAGGACTATTTAATTGATTTATCTGGTCCTGATTCAGCTTTGGTAAGTCAAATCAATCAAAAAATTTGTCCATTTCATTTAAATTTTCAAATTTTGTTGCGTATAGACTTTTGAAGTAAGTCCTGATGATTGTTTGGATTTCCTCAGTGTCTGTAGTTGTGTCCCCCTTTTCATTTCTGATTTTTTTTTATTTGGGTGGTGTCTCTGCCTTTTAGTTAGCTTGGCTAAGGGTTTGTCTATCTTGTTGATTTTCTCAAAGAACCAGCTCTTGGTTTCATTGATTCTTTGAATTGTTTTATTTGTTTCTAATTGATTGATTTCAGCCCTGAGTTTGATTATTTCCAGCTGTCTACTCCTTTTTCGCGTGTCTGCTTCTTTTTCTAGGGTTTTTAAGTGAGCCATTAAGTTGCTTGAATGCGCTGTCTCAAATTTCTTCTTGAAGGCACTTAGTGCTATGAACTTTCCTCTTAGCACTGCTTTCATTGTGTCCCACAAGTTTGGGTATGTTGTGTCTTCATTTTCATTGAGTTCTAGGAAGACTTTAATTTCTTTATTTCTTCCCTGACCCAGCTGTCATTTAGTAACATGTTGTTCAGTTTCCATGTATGTGTAGGCTTTTTGTTATTTCTGTTGTTGTTGAGGTCCAGCTTTATTCCATGTTGATCAGACAAAATACAAGGGATTATTTAAATCTTTTTGTATCTGTTGAGGCTTGCTTTGTGACCAACTATGTGGTCTTTTGGAGAAGGTTCCATGAGGTGCTGAGAAGAAGGTAAATTCTTTTGTGTTTGGGTATAAAGTTCTGTAAATGTCTATTAGGTCCATTTGATCCATGACCTCTGTTAGAGACGTTGTTTTTTTGTTAAATTTCTGTTTAGTTGACCTGTCCTTTGTTGAGAGTGGGGTGTTGAAGTCTCCCACTATTAATGTGTGGGGATTTATATGTGGTTTAAATTTTATCCATGTTTCTTTTACAAATGTGGGTGCTCTTGTATTTGGGGCATAGATGTTCAGGATTGTCATGTCTTCTTGGTGGAATTTTCCCTTGATGAGTATGAAGTGTCCTTCCCCATCTCTTTTTATTAATTTTGGTTGAAAGTCTATTTTATCAGATATTAGAATGGCTACTCCTGCTTGCTTCTTGGGTCCATTTGCTTGGAAAGTCCTCTTCCAACCCTTTACCCTCAGGTAATGTCTATCTTTTGACTTAGGTGTGTTTCTTGTATGCAACAGATTGCTGGGTTTTGTTTACATATCCATTCTGTTAATCTGTGTCTTTTTACTGGAGAGTTGAGTCCATTGATGTTGAGAGAGATTAATGACCAGTGGCTGTTAGATCCTTTGATTTTGATGTTGGCTGTGGTCATAAGGTTGTGTGCTTGGTTGCTTTTTGTTTTACTGCAGTAAGGTTAATTATTTCCTGTGTTTTCTTGAAAGTAGTTAATTTTCTTGGGTTGTATTTTCTCTTCCAGTGTCTTCTGTAATGCTGGATTTGTATGTAGGTATTGTTGAAATTTGTTTTTGTCCTTGAATATCTTGTTTTCTCCATCTATGAGGACTGAGAGTTTTGCAGGGTATAGTAGCCTGGGCTGACATCTGTGTTCTCTTAGGGTCTGCATGATATCCGTCCAGGCCCTCCTGGCTTTCATAGTGTCTGTTGAAAAGTCAGGTGTGATTCTAATGGGTTTGCCACTATATGTTACTTGGCCTTTTTCCTTTGCAGCTTTTAGTATTTTTTCTTTGTTCTGTATACTTACGGTTTTGATTATTATGTGGTGGGAGGATTTTCTTTTCTGGTCAAATTTGTTGAGTGTTCTGTAGACCTCATGTATTCTTATTGGCCTCTCCTTTAACTTGGGGAAATTTTCTTCAATGATTTTGTTGAAAATATTTTCTGGGCCTTGGTGCAGGGAATCTTCTTTTTCCTCTATACCTATTATTCTTAGGTTTTGTCTTTTCATATATCTTGGATTTCTTGGACGGTCTGTGTCAGGAATGTTTTAGATTTAACATTTTCTTTGACAGATACATCTATTTCTTCCATTGTATCTTCTATATCTGAGATTCTTTCTTCCATTTCTTGTAGCCTATTGGTTATGCTAACCTCTGTAGTTCCTGCTTTCTTCCCTAAATTCTTCCTCTCCCTTATTTCCTCCATTTGTGTTTTCTTTAATTTTTCTAGTTCTATCTTCAGGTCTTAAGTTGTTTTGTTTACTTCCTTCACCTGTCTGATTGTATTTTCTTTTTTTTTTTTTTTTTTCAGTTCCTTCAAC
Organism: Meriones psammophilus; assembly: GCA_036365155.1. Classification (NCBI taxonomy): domain Eukaryota; kingdom Metazoa; phylum Chordata; class Mammalia; order Rodentia; family Muridae; genus Meriones; species Meriones psammophilus. The sequence continues at coordinate 3,341 of JAEOAE010003527.1, read as the reverse complement.
TCTATTTCTTTTATGTCTTTCAGTGATTTAATTATTTCTTCTCTGAAGGCCCCAAACTGTTTGGCTGCATCTTCCCATATTTCTTCACGGATGGCCATAATTTGCTTGTCTTTAACTTCCTCCATTTCTTTATGGATAGCCATGATCTGTTTAGTTTTATCTTCCTCTAATTCCTTACGTATTTTATTTGTTTCCTCTATTATCCTCTTCATCAGCATAGATGTAAGGTCATCTTTTTGTTTTTCTATTATGCTGGGTTGTCCAGGGCTGCTTGCCCCTGGATGGCTGGGTTCTGGAGATGCCATATTGCTCTGTCTTTTGTTGGTTGAGCTTTTACGCTGACCTCTACCTATTGGGCTGTTTTAAGTGTTAGCTGTTAGTTTCTGTGCTTCCTGGAGTCCTGAGGTAGGGAGAATCCCCTTGGGCAGAAGATGATTTTTCTTGAAGGAGGCCTCCTCTGCTTTTTGGGTATGGTCACTGTATGGCCAGTGTTTCTCAGGAATTGCCACTGCTCACCTCAGGTGTGTAGACCTGAGTAGTAGCTGTGGTCTTTGTTAGGCAGGGGGGGGCTCTCCTATCACCCACAGAAGTTCTCAAGACAGCTGCCCCGCTGCTGGGTTTCTCGTTCTGAATTTAGTGAGCTGCTGCTGTTGTTACAGTTTTCCAGGTACAGCCCTCTTGAAGAACCTGATGATTCCTTAGCTTTGGGGTTTTCTCCCAACAGGGAAACTCAGTCTGTTATCCTGGGGCACACAGTTCTTTCTGGGAAAGTGAGAGGAGCACCCAGCAAGTCTCTGGGCCAGAGGCTGAGTGCTCTGCTTTGGGCCTGGAGAATGTGCACCTAGGTTGAGTTGGCGCCTGGCAGCGCCGCTCTGGTCTGTAAGCTGTCCACTCCTATCTAGGCTGGTAATTGAGGGCTCCACTCTGGTCTGGAGGCTGGGTGCCTCACTCTGGACCAGAAGCTGTGTGCCGCTGTCTGGGATGGCGGCTGTGGGCACTGCACTGGTCCAAACGCTGTGCACTCTGGTCTGGGATGGTGGCTGGGGGTGCTGCTTTGGATCAGGCTATGTACTTTTCTCTAGGCTGGCAACTGAGGGCTCCTCTCTGGTCTGGAGGCTGGGCACTTCACTCTGGGCCGGAAATGTGTGTCCCTGTCTGGAATGGAGGCTGCGGGCACCACTTTGGCCCAGAGGTTCTACGCTCTGGTCTGGTTTGGCAGTGTGTGTCCCCTTCTAGGCCAGAGGCTATGCACGCCTCTCTGGGCTGGCAACTAAGGGCTCTGCTCTGGTTTGGAGGCTTGGTGCTTCACTCTGGGCCAGAGGCTGTGTGTCCCGGTCCTGGATGTTGGCTGGGGCCGCAGGAGGCTGTGTGCGCCAATCTCGGGCGGCAGGTGCGCCCGTGGTCCCCAGGACCTTTACCAAGTATTGACTGGGTGACCTGAGGTCGGTCCCAATTAAAACACCATAGGCTTTCCTTTCACCTGGCAATCTTGAACGCTGGTGTTTTAGGTCCCGGGTTCAGTCTCCTCATCACTGTGCTAACACTGCTGTCCCATTCCTCAGACACAGTGTCCTCCCAGGGCTGCCATCTTCCAGTCTCCCATATCATCTCTTAAATGGCCCTCAAATTCAGCTGTCTTCCCCTGAATTCCTTCCCTGTCACTCTCTCTCTCTCTCTGTCCCTCTCCTCAATCTCACTTCCCCATCCTCCCATTCCCATCCACACCTGGCCACAGCCCACCCATAATACCTATTCTATTTCCTTTCCCAGGGAGATCCATGAATTTTCCCCCTAGATTTGTACTCCTAACCTCTCTAGATCTATAGATATTACCTTGACTATAATTTACTTAGTGGTTAATATCCTCTTAAAAGCAAATAGATATATTTCTTTTTCTGGGTCTGGGTTATCTCACTCAGGATGATTTTTCTAGTTCTCTCCATTTGCCTGCAACTTCCACAATGTCATTATTTTTAAATGCTGAGTAAGTGTCCTGTGGTAGGAAGGATCATCCTTTGGGTATATGCTCGGGAGTGGTATTTCTAAGTGTTAAGGTAGATGAATTACCAGTTTTCTGTATTGATTCCTGTAGTAGCTGTTACACATTTGCACTACGACCAGCAATAAAAAAGTGTCTACTTGCTTTACAGTCTAGCTAGCATGAGCTGTCTCTTGTGGCTTTGATCTTAGCCATTCTGACAGATATTAGAGGGAATCACAAAGTAGTTTTGATTTGCATTTCCTTGGTGCTTACAGAAGTTGAACATAGCTTTTGTTTCTCAGCCATTTCAGTTTCTTCTACTGAGAATGCTCTGTTTAGATCTGTACCCCAATTTATTTGGATTATTTGGAGTTTTTATATCTAGTTTCTTTATATAATTTGTGTTTTAGTCTTCTATCAGATGTGACTTGATAAAAATGTCTTCCCATTCTGTAGGCTGCCATTTTGACTGAATGATGGTGTCCTAGGCTTTACAGAAACTTGTCAGTTTCATGACAAATACCCTCCCCTAAGAGCTCAGAGAAGGGGGAAAGAGTGTGTCAGAGGGGATGAAGGACACCCGGAAAACAAGGCCCTCTGAATCAACTAAGCAGGGCACATATGAACTCACTAAGACTGAATCAGCAAGTGTGGGGACTCCATGGGTGTGAACCAGGTCCTCTGTATATATATTAGAGCTTCCAGGTTAGTATTTTTATGGAACTCCTGACTCTAAGTGTGTCTCTGATTCTTCTGTCTGCTTTTTGGACTCTTTTCCTCTTATTTCACTATCATATCCAACCTCAATATGATAGATTTTGCTTGATATTATTTTGTCATGTTTGGTTGTCATCTCAGAAACCTGTTCTTTTCTAAGATAACCAAAATGGAGTGGATCCAGAGGGTCCTCCTCCCTGGAGGGAAGGTAGAGAGGGATTTAATAGAGTAAAAGAAGAGGAAACTATAATTAGGATATATTGTATGAGAAAGTAATCTATTTTCAATAAAATAAAAAAGAAAAGTATTCTGGACAATATATAGTCTATGTGGTCATCATTTGGAATATTTTTTTTAACTTCCTTATTTTTTGTTGCATTAACATACATTTTTTTATTTTTTTAATTTTATTTAATTATTTATTCATTTCATGTTCTGATTGCAGCTGCCTTCCACATTTTCTCCTGGTCCCATTCTCCTACCATCTTTCCACTTTCCCTTTCCCCTTCTCCACAGAAAAGGGGAGCCCCCTCTTAGAAACTCACCCTAGACCATCAAATCATATCAGGACTAAGTGCATTCTTTTCCACTGAGGCCACACAAGGAAATCAAACTAGGGTAAGGTGATACAAGAGCAGACAAC
>JAEOAE010002102.1:0-23437 GCA_036365155.1 Meriones psammophilus | reverse complement strand
TACAATGCTGAACATGTATGCCTCAAATAGAAGAGCACCTGCATCTTTTAATTAAATATGTATTTTTTACATTAGTTACAGTTTATTCCTTTGTATCTCAGATGTAGCCTCCTCCCTCATTACCTCCCTAAACACTCTCCCTCCCTCTTCTCCTTCTGGCCCTTACTAAGTTTACTGATGGGGATGTCCTCTTCCCCTTCCATCTGATCCTAGCTTATCAGGTCTCTTCAGGACTGGCTGAAATGTCCTCCAATGTGGCCTAGCAAGACTGCTTCTCCCTCAGAGGTGGGGCAGTCAAAGACCAGCTGTTGAGTTCATGTTAGAGATAGTCCCTAATCCCATAATTAGGGAACCCACTTCGATAAGGGGCTACATCCAGGCAGGGGTTCTAAGTTATATACATGCATGGTCCTTGGTTGCAGAAACAGTCTCAGAAAAGTCCACTGTGCCCAGATATATTTGGTCCTTGTGGAGCTCCTGTCCTCTCCAGATCATACTAACTCCCCCTTTTTTCATATGATTCTCTGCACCCTGCCCAAGTTTTGGCTATGTGTTTCAGACACTGCTTTGATCCACCAAGACCAATTAGGCTTCATCCAAGGCATGCAGAGATGGTTCAATATACAGAAATACATCAATTTAATCCACCATATAAACAAACTGAAGGAGAAAGAACACATGATCATCTCTTTAGATGTCAAAAAAAAGCATTTGAAAACTCCAACACCCATTCATGTTTGAGGTCTTAGAGAGATTAAGGATACCGGCACATATCTAAACATAGTAAAGGTAATATACAGCAAGCCTGTAGCCAACATTAGAATAAAGGGAGAGAAATTTAAATCTATCTCACTGAAATCAGGGATAAGCCACAGTTGCCCACTTTCTCTGTATCAGTTCAACATAGAACTTGAAGTCCTAGCTAGAGCAATGAGATAACTAAAAGGGATAAAGGGGATATAAATCAGAAAGGAAAAAAAAAAATAAAGCTTCAAGGATACATGAGTGACCACAAAAGTTTATCCAGAGAACTGTTTCAGCTGATAAACACCTTCAGCCAAGTGGATGGATGCAAAATTAACTAAAAAAAATAAATAAATAAAATCAGAAACCTTGCAGTATATGAAAGACAGAATGGTTGAGAAAGAAATTAGTGAAACAACACCCTGCACAATAGCCACTAATAACATAAACTACCTTGGAGTGACTCTAACAAAGCAAGTGAAAGACCTGTTTGAAAATCTTTAAGTCTCTGAAGACAGAAACTAAAGAAGTTATCAGAAGATGGAAAGATCTCCTATGCTCATGGATCAGTGACAATGGCCATCCTGCCTAAAGCAATCTACAGATTCAGTGCGATCATCATCAACATACCAACACAATTCTTCACAAAATTTGAAAGAACAATTTTCAATTTCATATGGAAAAGAAAAACACCCAGAATTGCTAAAACAACTCTGTACAACAACAGATTATCTGAAGGTATCCCCATCCCTGATATCAAGCTGTACTCAAGAACAACAGTAATAAAAACTGCATAGTACACAGAGAAACAGAATGTTGGATCGATGGACTCAAATAGAAGACCCAGAAATAAACACACACACACCTACAGAAACTTCAATTGTGATGAAGATGTCAAAATCATACAAAGGAAAAAAGACAGCAACCACAACAAATGGTACTTGTCTCACTGGATATCTACATGTAAAAAATGTAAATAGTTCCATATTTACACCCTGCACAAAACTAAAGTCCAAGTGGATCAAAGACCTCAACATGAAACCAGACAAACTAAATCTGTTAGAAGAAAAACTGGGAAGAGCCTTGAACTCACTGACACAGGAGACAAATTCATGGACACAACAACAATAGAACAGACTCTAAGATCAACAATCAATAAATGGGGCCTCATGAAACTGAAAAGCTTCTGTTTTCAAAGGACACTGTAGTCAGAGCAAAATGACAGCCCAGAGATTGGGAAAGGATCTTCACCAACCCTATATATGAACAGAGGGCTAATATCCAGAATATATAAAGAACTCAAGAATTTAAACAGAAAAAAATCAGGTAATCTAATTAAAAGCTGAGGTACAGAGCTAAGCAGAGAATTATCAATAGAGGAATATGGAATGGCAGAGAAACACTTAAAGAAATGCTGAATATCCTTAGCTATCATGGAAATATAAACCGAAATGACCCAGTGATTTCACCTCATACCCACCAGAATGACTAAGAACAAAAAACGCATAGTAACAACACATGCTTGGTAGGATGTGCAGAAACAGGAACCCTCCTCCATTGCTGGTGGGAATGTAAACTTGTACAACCACTTTGAAATTCGGTCTGGTGCTTTCTCAGACAATTAGGAATAGTGCTTCCTCAAGATCCAGGTATACCACTCCTAGGCATATGTCGAAAACAAGCTCAAGTACACAGCAAGGTCTTTGGCTCAAACATGCTTGAAGCAGCTTTATTTGTAATAGCAAGAATCTGGAAACAATGGAGATATTCCCCAGCTAAGGAATGGATACAGAAATTGTGGTACATTTATGCACTGGAATACTACTCAGAAATTAAAAACAAGAAAATCATGAAATTTGCATGTAAATGGTGGGTACTAGAAAAGATCATCCTGATTGAGGTATCCCAGAGGCAGAAAGACATACGTGATATATATATATATATATATATATATATATATATATATAAAAAGTTTATATGAGACATATAATATAGGACAATCATACTAAAGTCTGTACACATAAAGAAGCTAAGCAAGAAGGAGGACCCTGGGTAAGATTCTCAATCCTCATTGAGAAAGGCAAATGAGATGGACATCAGAGGAGGGAGAAAACAGGCAACAGGACAGGAGCCTACCACAGGACTCTGAAGGAATCTAACCTGCAGAGTATCAAAGCAGCTGCTGAGATTCACAGCCAAATTTGGGCACAGTGCAAGGAACCTTATGAAAGAAGGTTGAGAGAGAAACACATGGAGGGGACAGGAGTTCCACAAGGAGAAAAACAAAAATTTCTGCGTAAAGAAATATTATCTGAGCCTGATATTCAAAACAAGAACAATTCCTGGAGATAATCTAGACTCCCTGCCCATATGTAGCCCTTGGCAGCTCACTGTCCAAGTGGGTTTCCTAGTAATGGCAACTGGGACTGTCTCTGACATGTACTCAGTGTCTTGCTCTTTGATCACCATGCCACGATTGGGGTGCAGCTTTATCAGTCCTCAGAGGAAGACAATGCAGCCAGTCCTGATGAGACCTGATAGAATAGAATTAGATGAATTGGAAGGAGGTCCTCCCCTATCAGTAGACTGGAGGAGAGGCATGGTGGAGAAGAAGCAGTGAGGGTGTGATTTGGAGGGCAGGAGACTAAGTTTGGATACAAAGTGAATATAATGTAAATAATTAAAAAATGAATAAAATTAAAAAAAAAGATCTGAGGGGACAGGAGATCCACAAAGAAGAGAAAAAAATATTGGCTCAGGGAACCTTTCTGAGACTGATACTCCAAACAAGGACCATGCATGGAGATAACCTAGAAGCCCTGCACAGAATTAGCCCATGGCAACTCAGTCTCAAAGTTTGTGTCCTAGTAAGGGGAACAGGGGCTGTCTCTGACATAAACTCTATGGCTGGTTCTTTGATCACCTCCCCACTGAGAGTGGTGCAGTCTTATCAGGCCACAGAAGACAGTCCAACAATTCCGGATGAGATCTGAGAAGCTATGGTCAGAGGGAATGGGAGGTGGAACTCTTCTATCAGTGAACTTGGAAAGGGGCATTGGAAGAGATGAAGGAGCAAGGGCAGGATTCAGAGTGGACGATGGAGGAGGCTATAAGTGGGATACAAAGTATGTTAACTGTAATTAATAAAATGAATTAATTAAAAAAGAACAACAGTGTGTTTTCACTGGTTGTGAGACACCACCAAGAGGCAGATATAAAGCATATCTATTTTTGCATTGCCCTCTCCTGAGTAAAGTCTCCATGAGTGGTCTCCATCAGCAGGGATGGGCTCTGATGTTCCCCTGGTAAATGATGATAAAACTGTTTTCCATCACCATATCTGCCCTGGGACCTTTGATCTCCCTGCCCCTACATCACTTAAACTTGTTTCACTCAGGGTGCCTGAAGAAAGGTTCAATGGAGGACACATCAATGAGAACCAGCCAAGCTGAGAAGAGAATTAAGTCAATGAAAGAGCTTTTGAGTTGACTTGTGAGCTTCAAATTCTAACCTTTAGTTTCACAATGCATAATGGCTATAGGCTGTCTTAGAATGTAAACAGTGCCATGAGCACACTTATTCTTTCAATCAAAAGAGCTGCTGAGTACCCCTGATGTGCCACATTCTGGTGTTGGGTACGATCTGCCAAAAAATGATCCACCAGGAGTGAGGCTTTCTTTTTCTTTTTCTTTTCTTTTTTTTTTTTTTTTTTGAGCTTGTCATCTTTTTTTTTTTATTTTTATTTTTTTTTTTTTTTCAATGCAGTTTATTCAGGAATCTTGAACAATCATCTGATCCTGGGTAAAGCCAGCCCACTTTAAATAGCCTCTGGGTAGCCAACCTCAGCATGCCATGTGGGCAATGCAGATAGGTCCACATACATGGAAGCAAGCCAGATCCTCAGCCTTAGCCAAATGTGGAGTTGTTTGTGACGGACAGCACTCACCATCAGGAAGGTGGAAGGCGGAAACCAGCTCCATCTTTCAGGCGCAGCATTAGCAGCTCTCTACAGTTCCCCCTTTTTGTTTTGGATGCATCAGGCAAGAGTAGAAGTCTGATTTCTGATATTAGAAATAAATAGGGACTTTGTACTGATGTTCATTTAGGTGTCAGCCACCCAAAGAGCATCAGACCCTTCCGATACCTTTTTCTCAGAGGTGGGACCTGGGGCATCAACCCTCATGCAATCAGACATGCTCTTCTCTGGGTCGAGCGGCTGACCCTGAGTGCAGTGCTTAGCCTCGCATCCTGAGCATAACATTTTGGCTTTTTATGGTAGCCAGCCATGCTTGGGGAGACTGTCCTGCTTCAATGGCTGTAAAGGACTGAATGGTCATGGATGCTTTACGCTGTTGTGGGACTCTAATCTTGCATATATACCACAGGCAAACCAAGGTGACCAACACCAGAAGGCCTGCTAACACTCCCATGCCTGCCCATTCCTTCAGATGATTCATGGCTGCAGCAATCCATGATGATAATCCTGTGGCTAGTCCTGTGTCCACTCTGGTAGAATTTACCATGACAATGGCCACTCTCAGCTGCTCCATCATAGTATCGAATTCTCAGTCCAATTACCTAAAATATAGCTAGACAATTGTTTAGACAGATTTGCAGCACAGGTACAATTCTCATGTTGTATGCTAGTGACTCAAAGTCCAGCATACTTTCATTGACAGCCATGTTGAGCGATTTGCCATAGAGTATCAATTTGCTCCTGCAAGAGGTCAGTCCTCTGATTGAACACCATCATAGATCCATACTTATTACCCTGCACAAAACTGAAGTCCAAGTGGATCAAAGACCTCAACATAAAACCAGACACATTAAATTGGCTTGAAATAAAAGTGGGGAATACCCTAGAACTCATTGGTACAGGGAAACTTCCTGAACAGAACTCCAACAGCACAGGCTCTAAGAGCAACTATCAATAAATGGGACCTCATGAAACTGAAAAGCTTCTGCAAAGCAAAGGGCACTGTCATCAAAACAAGGGGACCTCCTACAGATTGGGAAAGAATCTTCACCAACCCTTTATCTGACAGAGGACTCATATCAAGTATATATAAAGAACTAAAGAAGCTGAAAAGCAGAAAAAAAAAAAAAAAAAAAAAAAAAAAAAATGTGAGGCTTTCTTTGAGAGTGATGGCCAAGACCATTCCATGAAGTTGGGCAGAAGCCTTCATGGGTCATGCTTCCTTGACAGTTCAAAGTAGGGTCTGTGAGCCCATGGTGGGGTCCTTTCAGAGGTGTGGCTGTATGCCTTAAGCATGGCTGGCCAAAGAGGCAGTTTATCATTCTCAAAGGGGTGTGGTCCTGTAAATGGGATAAGGTGGCAGGCCTGAGTGTGTCTCACCTCAGCTGGAGGAGAAGGTGAAATGAAGCTGACTTTCCAGGACTCTGGCCCCTCCTGACGTCATGGACCAGTGTGCCTGAGTCATGGGCCCTTCTCACAGTTGGTTTCAGATGCAGTAAAGTCTAGGAAGACAAAGTCTCTGCTTCCACCTGTCCCCATGCCTGTTATGCATCCCAGAAGCCCAAACATGCAAGGAGAGTTGACAGGGACATTGAGGGCAGTGAACTAGGGATGATTCACAGGTCCAGACTGATGGACCAATGCTAAGTGTGTTGTAGAATGATTAGTGTTTTTAAAACAACAGCGTTGCTTAAGTATGTTTATAATAATACCATTTTAGGATTATTATTATCTGCTATGGAATTGTAACCTCTAGATATATATGCATGGTATAGGCAGCACCTAACATATGCAAGAATTAATATGACCCCCACAGGCATAGAGCAGAAAACATATATTCTGCTATGTGTGTTTGTGTGTCTGTGTGTGTTTGTGTGTCTGTGTGTGTGTGATTTTAATTACATAATAGTCAAGAGGGCTTGCACACTCAAGGCTTATATCTCTTGCAGCCACAGGTACACATATGCTGACAAGTCTGTATAAACATAAACAAACATGCACCCTTCCTTACATATTTGTTGTGTACAAGGAAGTAGCAAATCAAAGCATTTCTTTACATCAAGACTGAAATGCATGGCACTTCACAAATGGCTAATATTTAAATAAAATTTAGCCACACCATTTCTGCAGCAGTCCATGAATATGAATTCTGATGAAGTCAGTGTCTGAATGGTAATGAAAAATATCCACAGATTAAAGAAAAATTTATGAGTTAATTTATTTCTCTAAAAAAAGAAACCCTTGCAAAGAACAGCACACATTTCAGAAACTCTACAGGAGATACTTCCACCTCAGTTTGTAAATATTTATACAGTTCCGTTTTGGAAGAGAAATTCTACAACAATTTATGAAAGCTTAACTACACAGACAGTTAAACTTGGGACCATAGATACTCTGCTCTATATCAAGCCTTGATGCATTCCCTTCCCTTGCATCTGAAACCTAGATTTACTGCTGATGTCTGACCCTAAAGACACCTTAACCAACTACCCCACATTGACTGCTGCTTTCAAACTTCATTTCTATCCAAGTGCACCCCATCTCAGCCTCACATTCATTGCTAGGTAACAAGAGTGAAGCACACTCTCTAAGCATTCACTACATACACATGTGCACACACACATACATAAACATACACATGTGCACACACACAAACACACAGAGCTCTTTAAAACATCAACACCACTGCTTCACATGAAGGGTTGGACACCTGGTACCCTACAGAAACTTGATGGGTGTTGAGTCTTCTTGACCTAGGCATCTCCTGACCTCTGCCACCTATCATAACCTGCTGTGTTCATGATATTCCAGGGCATTTCCCAGCTGCCCCCCGACAGAGTCATCTCAGTGTGAAGACCTGCGCCCCTAGAGACCTTACTAGATACCCCACCCTGCTGCCAACACTCCCCTGCAATGCCAGTCAAGAGGTCCCTTGGACACTCCTTCCCCTGCCACCAGAGCCTGAAATGCACTGTTTGGTTTCTGGCCTTGCTGGACAAATCCTGAGCCCTTATGCACTACTATGTATCAGCTCCTTCAGGAATCCCAGTTCTAAATTGTACACAATTCCTGACAACAGGCCTTGTCTAACAAGCTTCTCTTCCTATACCTGTATTGCTGTCTGGAAGGACTGCCAATTTTCAGCCACACTAACACCCCCTGCTACTTTCTATGGAAGCAGAATGGTCTCTATTGAGGCTTGAAGCCTAGTATTGTGTGCATGAGTGCAATGTGCACAGAGTGGCAGTGAGGGCCTGATGCCTAGGATTGCATGTGTCAGGGACAGGGGTATCTAGCAGAGCCTTAAATATTGCAGTGTTGTTGGCCAGTAGTGTATATTGGGGCAAGAGATTGTCAAGGTTGTACGATACCTAGCATGTCATGTGGGCTGGAAGTGTGGTGTTCAAGTGAACCTGATACACAGCATTTACATGTCAGTGCAGTTTAGGAATGGCATAGTGTTCAGTGTGGCCTGGTAACTAGCAGTGGGGCCTGATACACAGCATATTAGGTGGCATTAGGAGAGAATTCCAGCAGGACCTGGTGCTGAGCAGTGTAGGTGTGTCATCAGTAGAAGGGCATCCAGCAATGCTCTTAAAATTTTGAGATGCATGGCAGGAGGAGAAGCTCCCAGCATGGTCTGATAGCTAGTGATTTATGAGGGGTTGGAGATCAAATAGAACCAAACCACATACCTAGAAATGGATGTGTGATCACAGGTGTGGTGGTGTGTTCAACGGCATTGTTGAATAACACTGTATGTCAGAGATGAACAGGGAAGAAGAGGATGTCCAGCTGCACCCAATACCTGCTAGGTTTATATCAGCTTATGGATGAATTGGTGTCCTTCAAGGTCTGGTAAGAGGGGGTTGTGATGTCCAGGATTGCCTGAGACTTCAGAGAGTGTAAGCATTGGGGATGTCACCAGAGCCTGAGACTCAGCTGTGTAAGAGAGGAAGCTACAGGGTGCCATAGTTGCCTCAGAGCCTCCACCTGGCACTGTAGAAATGGTTGTTGAGTGTCAGAATGCCCAGCATGTCTGACATCCTCAAGTTTATATTTGTTGATTTGATGCGGTATTCAGCAGGCCCTGATACTCACACAGTAGAACGTTGTGCTGCAACCTACAACCAGCAGTGTGTGTGCATCTTCAGTAGTGTGAGAGTCAAGCAGGGCCCAATAGCTAGGCATGTATTTTGGGTTCAGTTTTAAGAGACTATCTTGCATAACCTGCTAAATAGTAGTTGATTTGGGGTTAGGTGGGGGATATTCTTGATCCAATAGCTTGAGATAAATATGAGGAATGTGTGAGGGTTTGTACAGTAAGGCCTGATACCTAGGAGTCCATGTGTGGTTTGAAGGGGAGACAAGATTGATACGACACTTAGATATGAATTTGAGGTGTGTGTTTGTGTAATTTTATGAGTACATGTGTGAGCCTGTGTTCCCACACACGTGTATGAGTGCATGTGTGTTGTTCAGCAGACCACAAGAGCTGCCAATGGAAGTAAGGTGATATGGGTGTGGTGTCCAGCACTGGATTATACCTAGTGTTGTATGTCAGAGCAGGAGGATTCCAGGAGTGTTTGAACCAAACAGAAAATGTGTGTCATTGACAGGAAGTAGAGTGTCCAACAGGGTCTGATGCCGACCATTGTATCTCAGTTGATATTGTGGTTGGAGGGATGTCTAGCAGAGTCTGGAACCTTACCTTGGTGGTGGGATTGCAGAAGAGGTGTTAAATAGGTGTTCCAGGCCTGATCTCCAGAGAGTTCTATTGTGTGGGTAAGGGGTGATCTTCCTACCTTTAGATTTTAATGTATGGAAGGTGTTAACAGGGGGAGGGTTATGCCTATCACATGGAAGTTTGTAGGGATCAGGCTATGCTGCTCACCCCACCCCACTGTCCAAGACGTTATAGTGTTATCATCAGATGCAAGTGGACATCCTCTCTCCAATCCATATAATGTGGTAGATATCATGCTCATCACACCATACATCAAACCAACAGCCTCCCACCCCACAGCCACACAATATACACTGCTCTTCATCATGCCCAGTTAGACCCCTTGAAGCTGCAGATAAAATGGAAGTCATCAGGCCCTGCAAAATATCTCCCCAACACACCATCCACAACATATAAACTCACACTTCTACATATCAGGCCAAGAATGTTCCTCCTCCTCCTGTTTCTGCTGCTACATGCACTGCTACGTACCTGGCCCTTTGGGACACTTAAAACCACACACATATTATGCACCAGCCATTCTATGCTCCTCAGTTTCAACTCAAGTGTTGTACCTGCTGTAATGCTCTGTTACATGCCCCAACTCCTCCACATCCCCCCAAAATACACAGTAATTTCCAGAATATGCTAAGCACATCCCTGGCTTTTGCCCCTTCTAAGCTTCTGATATCAGGCCTTGATGCACACACCCTTGATAACACCAATATACATGAGTTGTCATCGGCCTGCTTAATGTCCCTGTCCTGGCTGCCACATCCACACATGCACTGACACTTACAATGGGTGTTTCTCAGGCCATTTTCTCCTGAAAATTTTCTCTTTCTTCTATCCTCGACCTCAACTCCCATCCATAGACACTGCTTGGCATCGACACTTCATTACATTTCCTCTGCTTCCAGCCAACATGCACTGCAAGACTGTGGCAGGGGATTGTCTAGTATGGTCCTTAGCTTAGCAGTGTGGTTTGGGTGGGAATAAGAGGGCCTTCGTGTCCAGTAGGGCCTGAGTAGAAGCTCAGTATGTGGAGTTGCCAGGTTGCTCTAAAAACAGCTGGTGCCCAGTATATGTAGAGTTGCATGGTTGGTAAACAGCAAAGCCTGACATAGAGGATGGTAAATGGGGCTTTGTGGGGATGTGTTCAGCCAGTTCTAACATGAGCATGTGCATTTGCATTTGAGCAGGTGGTCAACGGAGGGGAATTCAAGCAGGGCCTTTTGCTGCCAATGTTGTTTGAGAGAGCAGTGGGAAAACGTGTGTCAAATCTTGACTCACTGGTGTGTGTTGAATAGAGGGTGGGGAGAGAAGCATCCAGACCTGTGTGTGGAGTTGTGGAATATGTGTGCTTATGAGTGCATAAAAGTCTCAGTCACCTTCCCGATGGTGAGTGCTCTCTGTCATGAACAACTCCACATTTGCCTAAGGCTGAGGGTCTGGCTTGCTTCCATGTATGTGGACCTATCTGCATTGCCCATGTGGCATGCTGGGGTTGGTTACCCAGAGGCTATTTAAGCTGTGGGCTGGCTTTCCCCAGGGTCAGATGATTGTTCAAGGTTCCTGAATAAACTGCATTGAAAAAAAAAAAAAAAAAAAAAAAATAAAAGCTAAGGCAAAAAAAAAAAAAAGTCTCAGTCAAGGCCCAATCTCTACAGGTTTAGGTGGTATATGCTGTAAGTCTCCATCCTGGCCTGACACATAGCCATGTTGGGGCTGTGAAGTGTCTAGCTCAGCCTGCTGCCTTGCAGCCTTTGTGGGGCAGCAGGAAGGTGGTGTCTTTTCCATGGTTTCATAACTAGCAGTGTGTATGGAGAAGTGATGAGGCCTGTGCAGCTCTAGGCTATCTGGTTTCCAGGAGCAGCAGCACGGAAATTCACAAGCTACAGCATGTACCATGTATTTCCCATGCTCACTCTTATCCTTCTCCTGGGCTGAGGGATTTGGGAGTCAAAAGCAAAGCAAACAGTCAGAGCTTGAAGTAACCACCAAGCCTTGGGTAGTGACTGTTCTGTTCCTATTCTACATCTTCATGTAGTATTCTTGGGAAGGGGTAAGGTCATGGCCAGTAGAGGAAAGGACTGGTAGAGAGCACCTCTGCCAGTCTGCCAGGACATTCCCTTGGTGCTGCTAGGCAGTACACCATTATCTTGGCTCAGGACAGTGATTTTGTGGCTCCAGGATGTGGCAGGGGTCAGGTTCTCCCTAGATGCCCTAAAGAAGTATCAGCTCAAGCCAGAGTTCAACTTTTGTTTATCCCATTTGGTGTCCTCAGAGCTCCCATATCCACAGTCCATCTAATGTGCTAACTTGCTAGGGGTTGTTCTTCTTGACGTGTCATCATTATGTAGGTTTCTTCTGTCACACTGACATGAATATTATGCAGCTTGGCTTTGGGAACGGTCAGCTGTAACGTTGGTGGTATGCATTTTTCAGTAGCTTTCCAATTGTTTGCTTTGCCACACCTGACTGCGTACATTTGTGGACAGATCATTTTCTGTGCCTTGGTTTCCTTGGATGCCTTTGACAAAATCACTTGATGAAGTTTAGGTGGGTCTGGTGCTGGGTTTTCTGGTAGGTTCTTTGTGTCATGAATGTGTTCCTTCCCTCTAGGAATTTCTGTATCTCTGTGCCTTTGTGTGGAGTGCAGGAAGAGGAAGTGCAGGGTCTTGATGACTCTCTTCTGCCCCCTGCTACCTCTTCTAGGTTTAGGCTGCATCAGTTGTTACATTTGATATTTGGTCATCAGAGTGGTTTTGTCTGAGTCTATAGATGACATGAAAAGTTCTCTCACATTAAGAGAAGCAACTGTTGTATATTTCTTTGGATTTCTATCAGTCAAGTGTCAAATGCTCTGAATGTCAATTTACATAAATAAGGTTAAATAACTCAGAATTTTATTAGAATTCTTCAGTGTGAGCTGGTCCAACCAGATGATTTCCAGTTCACCATCTTCATGTTAGTGGTGGTCTGGGAATAGATTATGGCCAAGGTCCTTCTCAAGAGATCTATTCTAGTGTCCAAAAGTAATGCAAGATAAAATTCACTTGCCAAGGCTCTGATGAGACACTTTCTTCATCTGCTCAGGCAGGTTTCTGGGATCATTTGTAAGGATAGATAGACATAAGTGACCTTTGTGAACTTCTGGAATCCGAATCATATTAAAATGGGGTGGGGATTCGACATTGACACATCTACTGGGAGGCTTTCCCATGGGGTCCTCCTGTTATCCTCAGATCTTGTTGAGAAGTGAGGATGGTGGTGGATGATGGAATAGTATCCATTACATTGTCCTCCTGATGCTGTGTGGAGCATCTGCCCTCCTCTAGAGCACAGGCTAGGACATGCTAGTCTCCTGGTAGAGCAGGAAGTTCTGAGGTGTTCCTCTGCATCACTGATAATAGTGCTGAGTGTGCAGGTCTTCAGGCCAAGAATTAACAGGGAATATGCTGCAGGATGTAGCCAGAGGCCAACAAGAAGATGAATGTAATGGATCAATGAAGAAGCTGGCCAAGAGTTCCACATTCTCAGCCCAAGACCTGTAACCTTGTAGATAATAGCAACTTTGTTTTTGGTGGATTCAGGGACTAATGAGGAAGGATGAGGCCCACTGTCTTACCCTGTGACTTTAACCAGGATGACATCATTAGGTTTTCTTCAGGGACCTCTGACTGCAGGAAATGATTTCTTCATTGATGCCTAGACACTTTCCAGGAGTTGGACCCCAGGAGGAAAGAAGGAAAAGTTATCCATCAACATGTTTAAGCATAGGCATCCCAAGGTTTGAACTTGAACTCACTTACACTTGTCCACATGAGACAGGATTCACATTCATGGTGAAACTAAGCTTCCACAACAGTACATCCCCAAAAGAACCTACAGATATTAGGAGAGAAAGGGTGACCAACAAAAGATCTGGAGGTGACCTCTGAGACTCCAAGGGACCCAGCCACACTGGTCGCTGTGGCTGGGTCAAAAGGCTCACTGTGGAGAAAGGTACAGGTAATCTCATGGACTCAGCTTTGTTCTCTGTGACGTAAATGCCTGTGGACAGCTTTGAAATGACCTGTGTGAAGTTACTGCTACAAGTATCTGCACTAACTGCTCTGCTTTTGCTTCCACCATCAGGCAGGCTGTGAAGGATACAGATGCTGTGTGTAGGGCTGGTCCTCAGCAGACTTCTATTACAACAGGTAAAAGGCTATAAGGAGCAACACCTCTCACTGAGTAGAAGAAAAACACAAAATCCCCATCAGACCCAAGTTACATCTTTGGCTGAACCTCTGTTTTTACTGAGATTTACCATCTTAGAGACCATCACCTTGGTCTGGAGTCATTGATTCCCTTTGACTGTGTGTTCTGAGACTCACTGACCTAGCTACAGAACACATGTGGCCCTTTAACATGTCATGGCTTCAGTGAGGTTCATAAGGACTAAAATTTGCCTTAGGAGTCTCCCACTGATGTATTGCAGCTATGGCCACATGAATGAGAAATCACTGGCTCTAGGCTGATTTTCCTTGCAGGCTGTGTGCATCCTTGTGTTCATGGTTCTTCAGCCCATTACAGTCTAAACAGGTGGATTGTGGAAATAGCTGTAATTCCAAACAGGTTTAATATGTTCACCCTCTTTGGCAGAAACTGTTCTTCTATAGTAGTTTGGGGAAAGTGGTTCAGAGGGGAGAGGTGTGCGGCTTGCCACAAGATGCCTCTGAATCCACACCTCAGCTCTCTGTCACTACCCCTTTGTTCATCTGCATTGTGAGTTCAATGACCACTTTCCTTGCAATAGAAGGAGGCTTCAGCATCCTCATGCTCACTACCTGCAGACCAGTGTCACGGTTGGACCAGATCACGGAACCTTCTCTCATACAATGGGGATAAACTTAGTGTTTTCAGTGATGCTACACTGTGATTCCCACAGACCAGGCCTGGAACTCAACCACTTCCAAGTGGACATTCTTTTCTTCAGAGAGTAGGGATTCTGCCTGGTAGTTGTCCATGACAACAGCAAATATAACTCTCACAGCAGGATACCCAAGTAGATAGCTTGGCTAAATGCTCCTACTCTGTGATTATCAAGGCTCTGTCTAGACATGACCCCTAAAGTGGGACAGGAATAAAATGTAGTTACAATTCTGCAGACTAAGACATTTGTCTGCCATGTTCTAGGACAGGCAATACCCACCTGCCAAAGCAGAGCAACATTCCCTCATTCCATCCAAAGTGATGCCCATTTCCTTCCAGCTTGCTGGTATATCCCTGTTAAGAGATAGATATGGTTATGATAAGACTCCCCACAATAAATGTCCCTTCACCACCAGCAGTGAGACTGTGTCTCCTTTACTGGGAGGGACACAGGGATATAGGATAAGCAGGAAACACAATATTAGGGAGAGAAGGTGGAAGAAGGAGGTGATTCATCTCTACCCAGTGAGGGGAAACATCTCCCTTGGACCAGACCCTGAAGAGAAAGATGAATAGTGAGTACAGCTGAGGTATTTCCATAAAAATTGGCCCAAAGGGGCTACTCATTCCTTTGGGCATGATTTGGGCAGCTTTGGGCATGATTTTGACACAAGGCCCCACTCTGATAATGATTCTATAGAAGTCAGTCATGGGGCGTATCCCTTGTTACCCATGTTTCCTGTGGAGAAATCAATGGTAGATGGCTTAGTTCCTCCTGTGCTTGACTCCTCTAGGATGGGTTAAGTGGGCACACTGACATCTGGAGTTTCTGTAGGGATCCTGATTCTGCTGTTTTAACCTGCATAGAGGCTTATCACTTAAAGAGATAAAGTCATCTGGATTGTTTTCCAGGTTCTGGGTATTAGGAATAAGCTGGACCAAACATCACTGAACAAATGTTGTATATGAGAGCATCTTTTGGATATATGCCTAGGAGTGGTATAGCTGGATCTTGAGGAAGCACTATTCTTAATTCTCTGAGAAAGGATCAGATTGCTTTACAAAGTGGTTGTACAAGTTTACATTCCCTCCAGCAGTGGAGGAGTGGTCCTCTTTCTCTACATCCTCTCCAGCATTTGTTGTCACTTGAGTTTTTGATCTTAGCCATTTGATGGGTGTAAAGTGAAATCTCATGGTGGTTTTGATTTCAATCTCTCTGATGACTAAGGACATTCAGCATTTCTTTAAGTATTTTTCTACTGTTCGATATTCCTCTATTGAGAATACTTTGTTTACCTCCGTACCCCATTTTTTAATTGGATTACTTGATATTTTGCTGTTTAACTTCTTGAGTTCTTTATATATTCTGCATATTAGCCCTCTGTCAGATATAGGGTTGGTGAAGATCCTTTCCCAATCTGTAGGCTGTTGTTTTGTTCTGACTACCATGTCCTTTGCTTTACAGAAGCTTTTCAGTTTCATGAGGTCCCATTTATTGATTGTTGATCTTACACCCTGTGCTGTTGGTGTTCTGTTCCTGAAGTTGTCTCCTGTACCAATGAGTTCAAGGCTCTTCCCCAGTTTTTCTTCTAACAGATCTGTTGTGTCCGGTTTTATGCTGAGGTGTTTGATCCACTTGGACTTTAGTTTTATGCAGGGTATAAATATGGATCTATTTTGGTTTTCTACTTGTAGATATCCAGTTATACCAGCTCCATTTGTTTAAGATGCTATATTTTTTCCATTCTGTATTTTTGACTTCTTTGTTAAAAATCAAGTATCTGTAGGTAATTGGGCTCATTTCTAGGTCTTCTATTCAATTCCATTGATCCACCATTCTATTTCTATACCATTACCACATAATTTTTTTATTAATTTATTTTATTTTTTTAATTTTTTCTTTTAATTTTATTTTTCTTTTTAGTTACATTTTGTTAACTCTGTGTCCTCGCTGTATCCTGCTCCCTCATTCCCTCCCCAACCCCACATTCCCTCCCTGGTCTCCTCCCTGCCGCTTTCCAAGTCCACTGATAGGGAAGGACCTCCTCCCCTTTCATTTGACACTGTTTTATCAGGTATCTTCAGGGCTGGCTGTAGAGTCCTCCTCTGTGACCTAACAGGACTGCTCCTCCCCTGGGGGGGAAGTCAAGGAGCCTGACCTTGAGATCCTGTTAGAAATAGTCCTTGTTCCCCTTACTTTGTAAAACTATTTGGTTACTGAGCTACCACGGTCCACATCCCAGCAGAAGTTCTAGGTTATATCCATAGATGGTCCTTGGTTGAGTGTCAGTCTCAGAAAAGACCTTGTGCCCAGATATATTTGGTCCTTGTAGAGTTCCTATCCTTTCCATATCATACTAACTCCCCTTTTTTTTCATATGATTCCCTGCACTCTGCCGAGGGTTTGGTTATGAGTCTTAGTGTCTGCTTTAAAACACTGCTAGGTAGAGTCTTTTAAATGCCTTTTGCGGTAGACTCCTGTCATACCTTAAATGCACATCCCATTTGTCTTTCTAAATGAGGATTGATCATCTTCACCCGTGTGTCCACTTTCTTGATTATCTTCTTTAGGTGTGTAGATTTCATTATGTTTATCATATCTTGTAGGTCTATATAAGCCAGTATATACCATGTTTGTCTTTCTCCTTCTGGGATACTTCACTGAGAATGATCTTTTCTAGATCCCACCACTTGCCTGCAAATTTCATGATTTCTTCCTTTTTGATTGCTGAGTAGTATTCCATTGTGTAAAAATGCCACAGTTTCTGTATCCATTCCTCTGTTGATGGACATCTGGGTTGTATCCAAATTCTGGATATTACAAATAAAGCTGCTACAAATATGGTTGAACGAATGTCCTTGTTGTGTACTTGAGCAAATTTTGGGTATATACCTAGGAGTGGTATAGCTGGGTCTTGAGGTAGCACTACTCCTAATTGCCTGAGAAAGCACCAGATTGACTTCCAAAGTGGTTGTACCAGTTTACATTCCCACCAGCAATGGAGGAGAGTTCCCCTTTCTCCACAACCTCTCCAGCATATGTTATCACTTGAGTTTTTCATGTTGGCCATTCTGATGGGTGTAAGGTGAAATCTCAGGGTCGTTTTGATTTGCATTTCCCTAATGGCTAATGAGGTTGAGCATTTCTTTAAGTGCTTCTCTGCCATTTGATGTTCCTCTTTCGAGAATTCTCTGTTTAGCTCTGTTCCCCATTTTTTAACAGGATTACTTGGTTTGTTGCTTTTCAGCTTCTTTAGTTCTTTGTATATACTGGATATTAGTTCTCTGTCAGATAAAGGGTTAGTGAAGATTCTTTCCCAATCTGTAGGCAGTCATTTTTTTTTTTTTTTTTCAATGCAGTTTATTCAGGAACCATGAACAATCATCTGACCCTGGGGAAAGCCAGCCCACTTTAAATAGCCTCTGGGTAGCCAACCGCAGCATGTCACGTGGGCAATGCAGATAGGTCCACATACATGGAAGCAAGCCAGATCCTCAGCCTTAGCCAAATGTGGAGTTGTTCGTGACAGAGAGCACTCACCATCGGGAAGGTGGAAGGCGGAAACCAGCTCCATCTTTCAGGTGCGGCATTTCGCAGCTCTCTACAGTTCCCCCTTTTTGTTTTGGAGGCATCAGGCAAGAGTAGAGGTCTGATCTCTGATATTAGAAATAAATTGGGACTTTGTACTGATGTTCATTTAGGTGTCATCCACCCAAAGAGCAAGTCATTTTGTTTTGATGACGGTATCCTTTGCTTTACAGAAACTTTTCAGTTTCATGAGGTCCCATTTATTGATTGTTGCTCTTAGAACCTGTGCTGTTGGTGTTCTGTTCAGGAAGTTGTCTCCTATGCTGATGAGTTCTAGGCTGTTCCCCACTTTTTTTTCCAATTGATTTAGGGTATCTGGTTTTATGTTGAGGTCCTTGATCCACTTTGACTTTAGTTTTGTGCAGGGTGATAAAAATGGATCTATTTTCATTTTTCTGCATGTAGACATCCAGTTGGTCCAGCACCATTTGTTGAAGATGCTGTCTTTTTTCCATTGAATGGATTTGGCTTCTTTGTCAAATATCGAGTATTCATAGGTGTGTGGGTTTATTTCTGGGTCTTCTATGCGGTTCCATTAATCCTCCTTTCTGTTTCTATGCCAATACCATGCAGTTTTTATTACTGTTGCCCTGTAGTACAGCTTGAGATCAGGGATGGAGATACCTCCAGATGATCTGTTGTTGTACAGGATCGTTTTGGAGATTCTGGGTATTTTGTTTATCCATATGAAGCTGAGAATCTTTTTTTCAAGGTCTGTAAAGAATTGAGTTGGTATTTTGATGGGAATTGCATTGAATCTGTAGATTGCTTTTGGCAGGATGGCCATTTTCACAATATTAATCCTACCAATCCATGAGCACGGGAGATCTTTCCATCTTCTGATATCTTCTTTGATTTCTTTCTTCAGAGACTTGAAGTTTTTTTTAAACAGGTCTTTCACTTGCTTGGTTAGAGTCACACCAAGGTACTTTATGTTATTAGTGGCTATTGTGAAGGGTGTTGTTTCCCTAATTTCTTTCTCAGCCTTTTTGTCTTTGGTATATAGGAGGGCTTCTGATTTTTTTTGAGTTGATTTTGTATCCTGCCACTTTGCTGAAGGTGTTTATCAGCTGAAGGAGTTCTCTGGTTGAATTTTTGCGGTCTCTCATGTATACTATCATATCATCTGCAAATAGTGACACTTTGACCTCTTCCTTTCCGATTTGTATCCCCTTGATCTCCTTTAGTTGTCTTATTGCTCTGGCTAGGACTTCAAGTACTATGTTGAAGAGATATGTGGACAATGGACAGCCTTGTCTTGTCCCTGATTTCAGTGGGATTGATTTAAGTTTCTCTCCATTGAGTTTGATGTTAGCTATAGGCTTGCTGTATTTTGCCTTTACAATCTTTAGGTATGTGCCTTGTATCCCTGATCTCTCCAAGACTTTAAACATGAATGGGTATTGGACTTTGTCAAATGCTTTTTTGGCATCTAAGGAGATGATCATGCAGTTTTTCTCCTTCAGTTTGTTTATGTAGTGGATTACATTGATGGATTTCCATATGTTGAACCACCCTTGCATGCCTGGGATGAAGCCTACTTGGTCATGGTGGATGATATCTTTGATATGTTCTTGGATTTGGTTTGCAAGTATTTTATTGAGTATTTTTGCGTCAATGTTCATAAGAGAGATAGGCCTGAAGTTCTCTTTTTTTGTTGGGTCTTTGTGTGGTTTAGGTATCAAGGTGACTGTGGCTTCATAGAATGAGTTTGGTAGTGTTCCTTCTGTTTCTATTTCGTGGAATAGCTTGAGGAGAATTGGGGTTAGAACTTCTTTGAAGGTCTTGTAGAATTCTGCGCTGAAGCCATCTGGTCCAGGGCTTTTTTTGGAGGGGAGACTGTTAATGACTGCTTTGATTTCCTTGGGAGATATAGGGCTATTCAGTCTTTCTACCTGATCTTGACTTAGTTTTGGTAGATGGAATCTTTCAAGAAAATTATCCATTTCATTTAGATTTTCAAATTTTGTGGCATATAGGCTTTTGTAGTATGACCTAATAATTGTTTGGATTTCCTCAGTGTCTGTGGTTATGTCCCCATTTTCATTTCTGATTTTGCTGATTTGGATAGTTTCTCTCTGCTTTTTAGTTTGGCTAAGGGTTTGTCTATCTTGTTGATTTTCTCAAAGAACCAGCTTTTTGTTTCATTGATTCTTTGGATAGTTTTATTTGTTTCTAGTTGATTGATTTCATCCCTTAGTTTGATTATTTCCAGCCATCTGCTCCTCTTGGGTGTATCTGCTTCTTTTTTTTTTTTTTCTAGGGTTTTCAGTTGGGCCATTAAGTTGTTTGTATGTGATGTTACGAATTTCTTCTTGCAGGCACTTAGTGCTATAAATTTTCGTCTGAGCACTGCTTTCAATGTGTCCCATAAATTTGGGTATGTTGTGCCTTCCTTTTCATTGAATTCGAGGAAGTATTTAATTTCTTTCTTTATTTCTTCCTTAACCCAGCTGTCATTGAGTAGTAAGTTGTTCAGTTTCCATATGCGTGTTGGCTTTTTGTTATTTCTGTTGTTGTTGATGTCTAGCTTTAGTCCATGGTGGTCAGATAGTATACAAGGGATTATTTCAATGCCTTTGTATCTGTTGATGCTTGCTTTGTGACCCACTATATAGTCTATATTGGAGAAGGTTCCATGTGGTGCTGAAAAGAAGGTGTACTCTTTTGAGTTTGGGTGAAACGATCTGTAAAAGTCTATTATGTCCATTTGATTTAGGGATTCTGTGAGTGCTTTTATTTCCCTATTTGGTGTCTGTCTAGTTGATCTGTCTCTTGGTGAGAGTGGAGTGTTGAAGTCTCCCACTATTAAGGTATTAGGATCAATGTATGATTTTAACTTTAATAATGTTTCATTTACGAATGTCGGTGCTCTTGTATTTGGGGCATAGATATTCAAGATTGTGATGTCCTCTTGGTGGATTTTTCCTTTGATGAGAATATAGTGGCCCTCCTTATCTTTTTTGATTAACTTGGGTTGAAAGTCTATTTTATTAGATATTAGGATGGATACTCCAGCTTGTTTTCTGGAACCATTTGCTTGAAAAACAGTTTTCCAGCCCTTTACTATGAGGTAGTGTTTATCTTTGTTGCATAGGTGTGTTTCTTGGATGCAACAGAATTTTGGATCCTGTTTCCTTAACCATTCTGTTAGCCTGTGTCTTTTTATTGGTGAGTTGAGTCCATTGATATTGATAGATAATAGTGACCAATGCATGTTAGGTCCTTTTGTAATGGAGTCGGTGATCTAACCCTGTTTCATTGCTTGTTTTCTTTTCATTTTTGTTGGGATATTATCTGTATGCCCTGTTTTCTTGGGTGAATTTGTTTTCATTGGATTGGAGTTTTCCTTCTAGTATCTTCTGTAGGGATGGTTTGCTGTGTAGATATTGTGTAAATTTAGATTTGTCATGGAATATTTTGTTTCCTCCATCTATGTTGATTGAAAGCTTTGCAGGGTATAGTAGTCTGGGTTGACATTTGTGATCTCTTAGAGTCTCCATGATATTTGCCCAGGCCCTTCTGGCTTTCATAGTTTCTGATGAGAAGTTCAGTGTGATTCTGATAGGTCTACCTTCATATGTTACTTGGCCTTTTTCCCTTGCTGCTTTTAATATCTTTTCTTTGTTCTGTAGATTTAGTGTTTTGACTATGATGTGACGTGATGTGTTTCTTTTCTGGTCTAGTCTATTTGGAGTTCTGTAGGCCTCTTGTATATTTATGGACATCTCTTTCTTTAAGTTGGGAAATTTTTCTTCTATGATTTTCTTGAAAATATTTTCTGGACCTTGGACCCTGGAGTCTTCTTTTTCATGAATTCCTATTATTCTTAGATTTTGTCTTTTCATAGCATCCTTGATTTCTTGGATATTTTGTGATTGGAACTTTCCTGATTTTACTTTTTCTTTGAGAGAAGTATCCATTTCTGTAAGTCTGTCTTCAGCTCCAGAGATTCTCTCTTCCCTCTGTTGTATTCTCTTGGTGATGCTTACTTTTGTGGTTCCTGATCTTTTCTCCAAGTTCTCCAGCTCAAGGGTTTTCTCAGTTTGTGTTTTCTTTATTGATTCTAATTCTGTTTTCATGCCTTGCACAATTTCTTTCATGTGTTTGAATTTGGATTCCTGTCTCTCTACGATGGCCTCTATTTCTTTCTTCATTTCCTTTTTATATGCCACTAATTTTTCCTCTACTTGTGTATCTATTTGTTTGGCTATGTTTGCCTGTGTTTCTTTAAGGATATTGTCTATTTCTTTTTTCTTTACCTCCAATTGACTGGCCATCTCTTTGAAAGACTTGTTCATTTCCTCCTTATGAGCCTCAAATAATTGGGCAAGCATGGCTTTAAAATCATTTTCCTGTGCTTCTGCTGAATTGGAGTGTCCATCTATTTTGGGGTTCGCTGGTGAAGTCATGATGTCCTGATTTATGTTGGAAGTGTTCTTTCGCCTACCCCTGGCCATTGGCTTATCTGAAACCCTCCCTGTTTGTTTTTGGATTCTGCAGATCAGACTGGTGCTGTCTCTCTCTGGTGTCTGGAGAGTTCTTCAGGAAGCTGAGCACTCTCAGCGTGTGCTGAGGACTAGCTGTACCTGTGGGAGGAAAGTACACAGGCGCAAATGGGGCAAATGCAATCGTGTGTGTGTGCACGTGCGTGTGTGTCTGTGTGTGTAAGTGTGCATGGCCGTGTGTCTCAAGGGACAGAGTGATGGTTAATGTTGAACCCTTGAGTGTGTGGGAGGGGCTCTGCACTGTATATGTCGCAGGCGCTAATGATGATCGCAGCGCAATTTCTGGCATTAACTGCCTTAACTCCTCAATTAGGCCCACAGGGCAGGAACTTCAATGTCCCTTGTGCCCCTCTGTTTCCCAAAGTGGGTATGTGGGTGGGAGGGGGGTTCGATGCCTGGCTTCTGATTTAGAAGGACCCAGCATCTGGGGAACTGCAGATTCTCAAGGGTGCACTCACTTACAGGCAGGTCTCTTGGCAGAGATCGTGGTATCCGGGGCTCTCTACTCTCTGATTTGGCCCTGCTTCTTTGATGTGCTCCACCAGCTCTGTGCTGCTGTCACTGCCAGGTTCTGAGGTCTTGCTGCAGCTGGAGATTTCAGGGTGGTCACTTCAGCAGTGATGGGGTAACCAGGCTCTCTGTTCTCTGGTTTGGCCCTGGTTAGTCTTAAACTGGAGGGCTGTGGTGCCCAGCCAGTTCAGTGCTGCTCCTCTGCCACATCCCTCTGTAACTGGAGACTGGGTCGCTAGTCCCGATGCTTTCTGGGAAGTCCTGGGGTCTTTTCGTTGTGCTCTCCAAGCTTGGGAGGCCCAGTGCCTGGTGTGTCCAGGTTGTATGACGTTTCTGCATGATTTTGGTGAGTAGACAGCATATTCTCTGTCACTGTGGGATTGGGTGGGCTGTACCGTCAGTGATTGCGATTCTGCTGAGCAAGTATGGTGTCTAGCAGATTCATGCCCTGGGAGGATGGTGCA
>JAEOAE010004040.1:0-24730 GCA_036365155.1 Meriones psammophilus | reverse complement strand
GGACAGCATCACTTTCTCAGATCCATATACGCGCCACCAGCAGCAAGAAAGGCAACTTTCTTGTGAAGAAAAAAATCTTTTCCAACAATTTCCGGGCACACCAGGTCCGCAAGCAAACAGTCCAGCTTCTCTCTGCCAACAGACTGGTCCCACACGCAGGTATACTCGAAAAATCTTTTATCTGACATCTATTGTATCGCAGAAGAACGTTCAGCACGATGCCGCCGAACAGCCGTTGTTCTACGCAGGACGTGGTTTTTGAACGCCGCGGCAGACCAAGTATCGACAAACCGTAGAAACAAAAAAACAGCTGGATGTTTGTTCAATATTTTCAACAGAGGAGGCAGATCCGAGGATAAAGTCCCATCTGACAGGTTTATCTGTAGACCAACGACTTCAATGTTTTTCTTTGAGGAAGAGTTAAGACGCGTAGCGAAAAACAGGAGATGTGGATGAAAACGATTGGTGGAATGCCGAAGGAGTAGTGCAGGGTGAAGGATGGAAGAAGTCAGGAGACGAAAGGGATGCTTTCGACAATTTTGGAATCTCGTGGATAAAACATTCCGGGTCGGCTCCGTACCCCTCAATGGAGTATGATTTGAGAAAGTGAGAGATCAGTCTTTCAATCTTATCAGCATTTGTTCTTGTGCATAATGCAACCGGACCGAACCGGATGGACAGGAGAACGCTGTTTTTCAAATGCAGAAGTTTCTTCACTGTTGACTCATATACAACATGCGCTTTCGTCCTCGCGACCTACACCTGTCATTCGAACAAACTTGACAGATGCGGCAGGGCGGCGAAAGACGCTGGTTTCCCTTTCAGGAATTGAAAAAAATAATTTCCCCAGTGGAGCAGTGCAGAATGTCTCAATAAACAACATGCTGCTGCTGATCTTCACCTATGCGCAGCGGAGTCGTTCGCTAAACCATACTGTTCTGCCATCATCATCTTTTCCAGTGGACCGCCCCTGCAAGAAACGTCCACGATGCCGTCCTCTCCTGAGTAGGTGCGGAACTGGTAGAACGCCTGCAGGAGGGATCGCTGGAACGTGTTCAGCAGCCACAGTGTCACCTGGAAGAGTAGAACAAGGTACCACTGGCACTGTGTCCGTGCCTGCGGTAGTACATCGAACCGTCGCATCGGCAGTTTCCTGAGACGTCCTTATACTTCCTGCCACGCATATATTAGCGTTGGGACAAACTCTGCGGAGGACACGAAAAATATCGGCACCAACAATGTCTTCTAACTTGCAATTGCGGAGCACTAATCGATAGTGTCTTCACTTGGTATCGCATCAGGTGCCGCCGGGGATCTGTGTGTCGCTATCGGAGGCAAAGCCAGTCTCTGTCCAGGGTTTCAATATTCGGATACGCAGGCGATTTCGGTGTGGAAATAGTGCCTTTTCGCGCTGAGCGGCGACATACGACAAAATTTGCACGATGGAATATCGGGAGTCGGCAGTGAAGGTGAAGTCACGCAGACACCTCATTGAAGACAGCAACGTGGTCAAGCGGTCCACCTGCTGCAAAGTGATCTCGTGCCAAAAACCCCTTTTCCTCTGCTTCGTCCGCTTCCTTGTCTATTTGAAATACGGCTTCTCCTACATCATCAGCTACCTGATTGGAAAAATGTTTCAAAAATTTTCGCTGAAAAGTCCATCCAACGAAATTCCACACAGGCGGGAAATTGGCAGCGTCCCAAGACGTGCCAGGTTAGTTGCTCGCGATAATGTCTCACACTGAGTTTCGGAATCGCGAAACTCGAATAATAAGGAGACAGTACAGGACAGGGAAGTTCAGCTCCAGGGGGAAGGGAATATCGCCACACAGCCAGACATGACCCAGAGCAGACAAGTGACTCCAAAAAAGGAGCGCAGACCTTCAAGAGCTCACGGAGTACAGAACTCAAGCGTCGTGGCTGATCCGTTTCTTTACCAGCACAAGCACAACTCGCGTAGCCCTCACGTATGGACTGAAGGGACAGGAATCGACAAAAACATTCTAGAGTTCCATTCTTCGCCTTCGTTGGACTTTTCTCCGGGTCGAGATTTGTGCTTGCCCGGGACATTCAAAATGACTCGAGTGCAGGAGTTGAAGAGATTTCATCACCATTTTCAGGGTGAACGCCTACTTTCATCTGAGGGTTTCGCAGGATCCCCTGGAAATGTCTCGGGCATAAATACCGCTGCGGGTTCCGCTTATGCGAACCCTTCGTCAGACCCGACGAGTGGAACAAAGATGAGGGTTCGCGGGTGGAGTCACCCCAGTGCGAAGGAAATATGAGGGCGCCTGCCTGCCCCTACATTGAGGGCAAATTCTCTGCCTTCTAGCTCGCGTTTTATAGAGGTGGAGACCAAACGAAGAATGAGCAACTCGTTGAAAAACAGGTATGAGCACAGGTGTGGGAAGCAAAGTCCCTCAGGCTCTCCATGGAAGTGGAGATTGGGACTAATACCACAACAACAGCGAACTACACAGGTAGCACTGTGGCTGCCCTGAACCTGTTTCAACAAGTGTAAGGCGCTTCTGCACAACCTCACGGGCTACAGCCTATCAGACACCCGTGCGTCACTGTCATCAAGCAAAATAGGACAAAGTACGTTTCACATTGTGGAAAGTTAAAATAAAGTGTTATGCTCCAAAATGCAGTTGCAGTGCTGGGCTGTTGAAGACCTCTGTCATTGAAACTCCCGTGCAGGTATGGGGATGACAGTGGATGCGCTGTTGCGGGATATGAGCACTGGGCAACGGGACCTCCCAGCAGTGTCCCGCGCTCCAGCACCACGCTGCTACAAGCGTGTACATCCCATGCCTCCCAAATAACCATTTTGTCGTAATTGCAAAGATATACGCGTGTACCTCAATTTGTTCTTGCTGCTGCGAAGCAGTGCGTGGTAACCTTTATCCTGACAAACGCAGGATAACCTTTATTGCTGCCGTGGCAGCCGCCACTCATATCGGCACACGAAATACATATCTCGCCTTCTCTTTGCTACTCTCCTTACATTCAGAGCTGAAAGTCATACGTAGAACTGTGTACCAGCGTATTAGAGCAAGACTAACATCGTTTCATGATGTGGGAAATGTAGTCGGCTAAAGACAACAAGGCAGCTGCAGTGTAAATTATTTGACGATCATCTCGGAGCAGCGAACTGTATTGCAGAGGTGCCATCAAGCGCACGTTAAGACGCAGGATCAGATATAGATGCCGCAACACGAGTTAAACTGACGCTTAAGATGCAGAGAATGTTCTCAGTTGAGCTAGCCAGCTAGCGCCTAGTTGCGCTGCACGTTCGCAGTCTTCAGTTGTGATAATGAGGACGCGAAAAACAAATTTTGGACGATGCCCCGTTTGTTGTGGGTCGAACACTTTTTCGGATGCAATGAAAATCTGTCCTACTCAGTCTTTTTGCGAGCGAAATTTACAACAGACATAGTTCTGTTTATACGGGGCAAGAAAGGCGCGGTGCACTAATCTGAACCGAAATCTAAATGTTACAACGTATTGTCTCAATGACCGGAGTAGGTAACGTAGTCGACGTGAGTGTTTAGGGAGGAGCTCAGCGTGTGCGAGTTCTGTTGTGCATCATTAGCACCCCGTGTACCTTTGCAATTCTTTCAAGATTTAGTTACGGCAATTTTATAAGAGAGACGACAAAGTAAAACCGGTTATCGAACGAAGAAACTCAGTCACGATATCCGGAGCGCGACCCTGAAGTCATGTAGAAGCGGAAAGATCTGCCTGCTGAGCTGTGTCTATCCGAAAACTACTTCGAGACCTATGCTTGTGGAAGTACAGGCGTAAATTCAAAATCAAAAGAGACGAGGGCTGCCACTGCAAAAAGTCTGGCAGTACATATTCTTTTAATGCTGAGAAACGTGGAAAAACAGCACTTTTCCCCAGCCAGCTGCTGTCTAAGCACATGTAGGCGCGACGATTATGAGTACTACGACATCGCCCTGAAGCAGGGGTCATACATAGTTATGTTGACATTCTCTGGAACAGGTAAACACTGTCGATGAGCCTGTCGATAAAATTGCGCAATGTGCACTTGTATTCTATGATGGGATGGAAAATTCGTCCACAGAGAGGCAGCAGACATAGCCTTCCTGGGACATACCTCTCGCGCTGGAACCGCAGTTTTTGCTGCCCTTCGTTACGATGTATAGCACTTGACCGCGTACGCCGGGTTCACACTGGCATTCCAGCTGACTTCTGGCGGGACCAGAGATTTGCCACGGAAAAAGTGCTCAAGATGATTGAAGCTAATCTAAATGTATTTGTACAACTTATGTTAAGCGTCCTTCACATAAAGTAACGCTGGCCGTATAAAACTTCACGGCCTACATACCATCTATGTTAAGTTTTCGTCACATAAGAGTAGCACTGGCCGTATAAACCTTCACGGCCTACACACCATCTCTGTTAAGTTTTCTTCATAATTGATAACGCCGGCCTTATAACGCTTCACGGCCTGCGAGACGGATTGACATTCAGTCCGTCAAATCCCGACTTACCAAGTAAGGCTTAAACTTCTTGTTCTGTGCATTTGAGAAAATTCTCAGCAGCTGTTCCTTTAACGTAAGTGTTCTTCTGTATAAAAATACAGATATAGTGCAAAACAGTTTCGAGACAGCTACGCACTCTACTAGATTGTTCTCAGAAGAAGACGCTACCCTAATGATTACAAGCACAGAGAACTTTTCAAATTACATTGAGGCACTTCAGCGAACAGCCGCCTTCCTTGCCCAACAGAATCTCATAAATGTGCAATGACCAGAAGGCATTCATGTACATTGTCATCACGGTTTGAGTTGCACTTGCCACGTAGTTGCCTATTTGCTCGATGTTCACGACGAACAGACGTGCGCCTACGCTTTATTGTTTGAAACGATACCGCTTCTAATGTGCACTCTTGAATGTACGCTGCATTTTTCAAGCATGAACTATATGGAGGAGGAAGGCGGCGGATTTGTTCCTTCTTTCCTACCACTCAAGAGTATGGTCATACGGATATATCCGTGAATACACAACCGCTGACTGGTGTCGATCAGCGCGTCTGTGAGTCTGCGGACGCAGATGTACATCCTGCTCTCAAATAGTACAGATCACATGTCCCATCACACATTCTTCAGAAGTCTGAGAGTACTTCCAGTTGAACATACACTTCCACACTACATAATCACGACATTTTTCGGCACACAAAGCTACCTTCAACATCGTTCATCATTCGATGTATTCAAAGGTTACTCGTTCTGTCTCGTTTCAACTTCTTTTCGTTTCAACTACCTTAACGGTGGTAAGGTGCGGTTTGCAGCTCGTTGATACGAAGATCTGCATTAGCGCTCCCCACAGGCTTCTTTCTCATTTACGCTTCGCAGCACACATTCGACACTTGTGCATAGTTATTCGACACGAAGGAATAGGTCGCTTTTCTGTGTAGCAAGCAACTTCGTACAGACGTATGGAGGAAGGCGGCCTGACTATATACCTCTGCCGCTGTAATCACGGAAATGTAGGTAAAACGCTACACAGCACTGTGCACAATGTTTGACTATGGATCTTGAGCTGCAACACATCTCCGTTCAGCAGTGATGTTGCATGCCCTCCTAGTTGAAAGATTTGCAACTTAACATCAGCGCGATGACAATATACCATTGAGGTTACCGTTCACACTGTCCTCCTGCATGAAGGCGGAAACCAAAGGATCTGCTACAGTACCGGTGGTGTGCCAGAATGCGACAAGTACAAATATTCT
Organism: Meriones psammophilus; assembly: GCA_036365155.1. Classification (NCBI taxonomy): domain Eukaryota; kingdom Metazoa; phylum Chordata; class Mammalia; order Rodentia; family Muridae; genus Meriones; species Meriones psammophilus. The sequence goes on along the minus strand of JAEOAE010004040.1, from coordinate 18,969 downwards.
ACGCTCGCCTTGACCTCAACGTATTCACCTGCACGCCCGTGTGCTAAGACGTCTGTGAGGAAAATGAGTAGAACGCTGTTAAACAGGTTGAAACAGGCGCTTCACTCAGTACTGACTCTCTGCACGTGCACGCGTCAGTGTACCTGCACGTCTTTCTCACGGACATATGTATGCAAGCGTGGGGCCGTATGACAAATCTACACAATATATATATATATATATTATTGAGTAGCACGATGCGTGCATCCACAACCACGTAGTTGAGTTGCGCGTGCAAGTGTGTACATACCGTAATTGCATATGTTACGCTTAGTACGTGCCTATATAATGTACGTTGGATTAAGGCGCGTGTACGACCAAATATTATTGGCTGGTACCTCCGGGTATGTACACAATGGATAGACAACGCTTTATACCTTTCTTTCTTCTTCGGCTTCCCTGCGCATTCAGGCAATGCCTATACGTTTTCTGCTGTACGCACGATTACCTCCGCGCATACGCTGGTCGAAAATCCGCTGCAACAGAATCTACTTTGCGCGTGCACCTGTTCAGGCAAATATTTCAGCCTTTAGTAGCAGCAGGAACCTGCACCACATATCACGCTGGAGACCGACGCATGTCTGCCATCGAGCGCTACAATCGCGTGCTAAAATAAAGCTAAAGTAGATGTTTTCATCTGTCACCTGCGTCTGCTGATGCAACTCCAGGACTTGTGACTGTCTATTTGCTCCTAAAATGTACACATCTGCTGCTGCCGATGAACTATCGCGAATTCCGAGCCCTGTTGCAAGTGCTGTTTGCTTTCCTCAGTCAGTCAGATACTGAAACGCAGGTGCATACATGCCTCTTCTTGAACAGTCGTCTTGTTCGGTGGGGTGTATTGCATACCAGCGCACACGAACAAAACAATCGCGGCGGCATCATCCGAGCAAAACTGTAAAAGGGAAATGTGATTTTTTTCTGTCGCAAATAAACGTGCGTCCAGTAGACTTTATCGTTACATGTCATTTTTTTCGCTATTCACACCAGTGTCTGAGAGTTGAAAGACCGCAGCTCTTCCTGTTTGGAAGAGCAGAGGTGTAGCACTCAGAACAGTTGCGGGACAGCGGGCAGACCCCTGTGTGAAAGGGGGTTCACGGTTTTCCCTTTCTTTATGAAATATGTCTTTCACGAAAAACCGGCAACGGATCTACCGGACACACATTAAAATGGCGTATCACATCTACCTGTTGTGCGTGACACGTGCAGTGTCTATACACCTGTGCATCTCTGCAACTCGCAAGAATCGGTGTCCTCACTCAGAAGAAGTTCTGTGGCCATGCACAGCCATCACCCCCCCCACTATGGCGGCGTCTTTATTATCTTCCGGATATATTTGTAGAGTTTTATGGACGCTTTTTACGCGTCGTCACATACGATAAAACGACAGATGAAGGGTAAATATGGAGGCGTATACTTCGGCTGCAACAGCATCATATCTAAGCTTAGATACTGTGAGCGTCTTTATTCAAACGGATCTCTCCCGCAATAGCAGCGACGAGATAAACTGGAACGTAATCTTTTTAATTTCTATCAACGATCAAGCAGATGATCCAATAGAGGTTGTTGTAGATATTATACTGACTTCTCTCTGCATATGAGGAGGCAGTAACAGCGACGGAGAAGCCAAATCTCGTGTCGATAAAATTTTCTTCTACGCCGCCTTGTCGGTCGTAGCCTGGGGAGACACGCATGCCCAATTGGGTTGACAGCAGCAGTGTTCGAAGCAGCTTTTCCCTATCGCTGCTGTTGGTCTTGCTCTGCGAACTGTCTGCAGCAGCAACGGGACACCTTCCTTTCTTTTTAACTTGTCTTCGAACAATACTCACCCTCTGCACTCTTCTGTTCTTTTCCTGTGTCGCTGCCGTGACCGGCTGCGTCACGACGACCGCGTGCTGCTGCTGCTGCTTTTTCTTCCGTTTCTTCGCTTCAAGCTGCTGCAGCCGTGTCTGCATGCGCGACACAGGTAGTTTCTCTTCTTTCTGCTGCTTCAGCTGTGCTTCTCTGCCGACGCCCGCACTACTGCTGCTGTTACCTCGCGTTATCGCTGCCGCTCACTGCAGACGCAGAGGAAGAACAGCCCGTTTTGCTGTCTGCAGTGCGTCAGAACTGACACGAGACGACCTCGGGCGCTCGAGTCCTTCCCAGTGGACATCGCTGCTGCAAATGCCGCCTCCCCGCGCTGCAGCGCCACTGGAGGCTGCTGCACTTGCCCCAACAGCAGCAGTCAAACCGCCAGCGGCAGACGGTGCCGATGGCGGTGGATATTCCTTCCTGCGAGTGAGCAAGCCCCCGCGGTATAACATCCTCGTGGTTGTGCATGCTGCAAAGATGAGCTCACAGCAGCACCAGCAGAAATGGAAGAGCCAGTTGTTGTTGCTGTGCTAGGCGGTTTCCCTAAACCCCCCATCTGGGTGACTGTGAAATTCACTGGGCTTGCCTCTCCTTCCCCGCCTTCTTCGCGCTCTCCTCCTTCTGTCTCCTTCACCCTCGTATCAAATCTCCTTCTCCGTCTTGCGTCGTTATTACTGTTGTCACCGGTGCACCAGCCGTTCCGCTGCTGCTGCTGCTGCCGCCACTGTGACTTCTAATACCATTGTTATTGCACTGCAAGAGGTTCCGCTGTTGTTGCACTGCTGCTGCTGATGATGATGCTGCTGCTGCTAATGCAGCTATGCAGACGAGCAGTCACCTTGTCCGTGGATACCGAAGATCCCACGCAAATGGGTCAGCCGCTGCTGCCGCTGGTGCACCTCCTCCGCCTCCAGCTACTGCTGCTGCCGCGCAGGTTTTCCTTCATGTTTCTCTGCTGCTCCCTGCTGCCCCTCTGTTGCAACCAGTGCCGCTACTTGGTTGCACTGCTGTTGACCGCAGGGCATGTCCACTATCTCCAGAGAGCTAACGCAACGCCATTGCAGCAGCTGCTGCGCCAGGTGAAAGACTTTTCTTTCTCGGGAGAGAAGAGGTTCAGATATTGTTGCAGCAGCACACTCCAACAAGCGGTTTTACCGCCCCCTGTGCCACTGCTGCTGCTGCTGCCGTGATGATATCGCCCCGCCATTCGTCTCTCCTCCAACTGCACCAGCAGTCGGAGAACGTCTGCTGCTTCCACTACTCCCAGCTGCTGCTGCGTGAGCTGGGGTACCGCAGACGCTGCTGCTGCAAAACGCTATGTGCACGCTGTTGCCGCTGGTGCGGTTGCTGCCGCCCATCTCAGGGTTGTTAGGAAACTCAACAGCAACTGCGTTTCCAGTTGCTGCGGCTGCCGGTGCGCCGCCACACCGGCTTCGGTCCGAGCAACAGCAGCAGCGAGTCACTGGGAAGATCGCCTCCCGATATATCCCTTGGCGTCAAGAATGATCGGTGCTGCTGCTGCCGTTAAGCTTGCTGCTTGTTGCTGCTGCTGCTGCCGGTGCGGTGGAGTAGCACAGACGCAGCAGCAGTGGCCAATGTCTTCCCAGGAGCAGCGCAGGGAAACACGAGGAGCAGAATCTCCAACTCGATGACAAAGACGTGTTGGCCGTAGGGACACCGTCTGCGGCAGAATAGATAAGAGAAGCAGCAGCAAAAGTATTTCTTCTGCGTGAACAACTTCCAGGTGCGTCCCTTTCAGCTGGCATCTGGACAGCAGCCATTCGCGCGTCAACCAAAGCTGCTGCTGCTGCTGCGTTTTCTTCATCTGCTGCTGCAGCCACTGCGCTCCTGACTGACCACGAGCTGCTGCTCGAAATCAAACCGCTGCCACTTCTGTAAACACTGCATGATCTAAACGCTGCTGTTGCTGCTGCTGCAGCACCTGCTGGTGGGGTTCGACGAGGAAGCGTAGCAGCGTAGCAGGCATTTCATCGGAGGAAAAGAGGGCTGCAGATGCAGATCGCCGAACCTCCGCGTGTATTCAGGCAGCTGCTGTTGTGTGGAGATCGCGCTCGGCGGGTGCGTCTGCGTTGAAATGAACAGAGATCATCACCATATCTGTCCAAAACCGCGCCTGTCCCTATATACGCGGTCTTCCCCATTATCAGACGCAAAAGTGCAGATGTGATAGTTCTTTCTAAAAAATATATGTCTCTCTATCTTTATACGTAGCTCCACACACACGAGTAGCTGGCTTCTATACATAAACATGTATATCTCCCTCTGGACATATATGCGTGTATATATATATATATATATATATAACCGCAGTCTCCTGCCTCTTTCTCTGCCATGTATATCTTTTGTCTCTGTGGGAATGTCCCTTTTCTCCCTTCTTGAAGTATATGCATATCTCCATAGATGTATATATAAATATATATCTCTATGTGGGTTGATGCATCAGCGGGTTGGCAGAGAGAGATGGAGACGGCATAGGAGCTGCGTCGTACGTGGAGGAGACGCAAGAGAAGATGCCGTCTGCAGCGTTTATGTGTTACCAGAACTGCTGCTGCTGCACTGGCTCGATCCGATGTCAGGCGAGACGCCCTTCTTCAACATGTTGCTCTCTGCCCCTTCTGTCTACAGCTCACGTGTACTGAGAGACGAGAGAGAAACATGGAGAGCAGCATATACATATATTAGCATAAACTAGTTATGACAGAGCGTGGAGAGAGAGCGACACAGAGACAAGAGAATGATACAGGAGATCCCTGATCAACAGCTTCGATTCCAAATGCATGCCGAGATAGCATACTGACCCCCTAAAATACATAAAAAATAGAGATACAAGTATACAGAGATATATAGAGATGCGAGCATTTACACATATAAAGATACAGGGACATTGACATATGGAGATATGTACACAGATACATATACAAAGAGAAGAAAGATATACAGATCTATAAATATATGTATATATATATATATGATGGATGTAGGCATGGATGCAGCTATTTATAACATTACAGTTGCTGCCTCTCTTTATCTTGGAACCTTCTGCCAGAGTATGAAGTGCTGCTGGAGAGCTCATTCCTCGTCCCTCGTCTCAGCCCACAGCGCCACAACAATTTTTCTTCCGCAGCAGCAGCAGTTCCCTGAGCTGTCTTCATCGACAAATGCGGCAATAAATATATATATATTTATGTACATATACGTGTATACGTTCTGTGTGTACTTGGCCGTTGCTAAACGAGTGTGCCTTTCAGCTTGATATCTCTCTGTACGTGCAGAGACAGCAGATGTCGCTTATTTTAGGAGGTAGACACGGAGCTGCTGCTGACTAGGAGGACTCATCGACGCACCACCAGGGCTCGCAGTTCATCCAGTTCATCAAGAAGGACTTTGCAATCCTCTGCTGCGCTCTTGTTGCATTGAGCTGACTGCTGCAAGAAGAGAGTGGCATGCGCGTCTTCTCTGACGCTGGTGTTTCTGCTACGCGTCGTCACCTGGCTTCGCCCCTTCTTCCTGAGTTCTCCAGTACTACTGCTAGGCCTCCTGCTGTTGTTGTTGTGGGGAAAGCAGCGACAAGTGCTGCTGTTCCTTGTTGCTGCTGTCCCCGATGCGCTGCTAGAACTGCTGCAGCAAAAGTGTCTTTGCTCTTCAACAGCGACAAATCAATCCGCGTCTCCGTTTCACACCTCCCCCCCGCATGTAAAGTCATCGTTGTCCTTCGCCCGACTTCTTTGAGTCTTGATGGTCCTCCTTTAGTCCCGTTGCTTGCAGCAGCAGCAGGGGGGGACCGCGGCAACAGGAAGTCCATTCACAGCAGCAGAAGAGACAGCAGGAATGCTGCTGGAAGGACCAGAGAAAAGCCTCCTTTTGCTGCTGCTGCTGCTGTAGTTGCATTATGCACTGCTGCATCTGTTGCCTGCGTCGCGGCAGGCAGTCGGGTGTTCTCTTCGCGGGCTTTCAAATGATCTTCGTTCTTCTGTTCTGCTGCTGCTGCGCCGGCAGTCACTCAACGCATTGTTTTCATTTGATCTTTCGCTTGTTGCTGCTTTTTTCTGTCTTCGATGTCTTCTTTTCTGCTGTTTGCAGGAAAGAAGGAGCAGCTGCGATTCTACAGCTGACAATGCAGCAGCAGTGACGTCTCTTCTGCTGCTGCTGTTGCAGGCAGTAGTACCATCTTGGCCCAGCCTCTTCTGCTGATGCGTTTGCTTCTGCTCTTGCGACTGCCTGCTGCAGGATGGTCGTTTTCTTTTTCTCCAGCTGCCGCTGTTGCTCTCTCTGCAACATGCACATCTCCTGTTCCTGCTTTCCAACGTCTTCTTCTTCATGGGGCTCTTCTTCGCTGGGGCTTTTCGCAGCCAACGACACTCAGCAGTGTCAGCCGCTCTTTCTTCTTTGTCTCGCGCACATATACCTGCGGCCTTGGCAGATTGTCTTTCTGGATCTGCTGCTACGCTGCTGAAGGATCGGCTGCTCTTCCCGCTGTTGCGGGCTTCCATGGCCTGGCTATCCAGCGTCGATATCAACACACGAGCAGCAGCACCAAGATCAACCAGCAAGCGCAGCAGCCAGCCAGTGCAACAAAGTCCTTCGCCGCTCTGTGCGCCTGTTGCTGTTCAGCTCTTGCGCTGCTGCTTCTCTCAGCTGTATCTCGTCTTGCAGTTTCGGTTTCTTTTGAATGAACGTCCAGGGAGATAACAGCCACCAGCTCTCTCCCTGCTGCAATTCTGTTTCACGGTTTGCAGCAGCCCATGCGACGCAGTGCATCATCATCAGCTCCAGCTGCAGCCCTGCTGGGAGCAGCAGCCGCAGGTGTTCTTGCTCACTTGATCGTCTGCAGAAGAAGATACTGCAGCAGCTTCCTGTAGCACGAAGATGAAGGGAAATCATGACAATGTTCAACTACAGCAGAGAACGTGTCTATCCACAGCTCCACAACATAAAGACGACGCTCTTTCCTGATCCTCTCCTCCCCTCCTCTTTCATCTCCTGCGCCTCAGATCCCTCTGTCCCCCCCATCCTCCCGCTGCTGCCCTGTGTGCTGCTACTGCTGCTGTTCTTTTGCTGGTGCTGCTGCTTCTTCTGCAGTTGTTGGAGCCTCTGCTTCTATGCTGCTACTACTGCATGAGACGTTGCCGTGGTTATTGTTTCTTCATAAGCAGCAGATTGTTGTTTCTTCTGCCGCGCTGTTGGTGCGGCTGTTTCTTCTGTAACTTCTGGTGCTGTACGTCAATATATATGAGCGCATATATGCCCGATTCGCTGGCAGGGGGGACGTGCAGTAGTATACATATGAGGCAAAGGAACGCTTCTGCTGAGTGAGCAGCTGCTGCTGCAGTTGTTGCTGTTCACTAATCCTGAAGCGACAGCAGTTCCTGTTGCTCTGCCGATGCTGGAAATTTTGCAACGTTTTGGACGTGACGCGAGCACCTGCTGCGGAGCTCTTGCTGCTGGTGTTGCAACTGCGTCAGCATTCCATGTCTCTACACATCGCGCCGCACATCCCCGCCGCTCCTCCTGTTCCTCCAGCGCCTGCTGATGCAGACAGCTGCTCGTCTTCACCACCGGCCCAGCTACAACTTCTGCTGCTGCTGCTGCTTCCGCTGATGCTGTTCCAGCTGCTGCTGTTCCACTGCTGCTGCTGCTGCTGCGAATGCTGCTGCTGCTGCTGCCGGGACTGCCGTTGCCGCTGGTGTCGCAGCTCCGCTGTCGCTGCTGCCCCAGCTGTCTTCACGTGACTGGACGCCTGGCTGCATTGATGATTCGGTGGCATTGCTGGTGTTGCTTGATGAATGGCGTCTGCTGTTGCTGCCGCTCTCCTCGCTGCGACGTCCCGCTTGCTGGTGCTGCTGTTGGATGTCGGCGCGTTTCGGCTTGGGCCTCCTTCGCTGATCTGCGTGTTGCCGCTCCTGAGCAGAGCTCTGCTTCTGTTTCTCGTTGCTGCTGCCGTTGCTGCTGCAAGGAGCACCAGGTGTTTTTCTTCGAGCTCTGCGGCGAGGCAGCAGCTGTGTTGCTGGAATGCCTTTGCTGCGCGCTGCTGCTGCGAGAAGAAAGCACGCTGCTGCCGCTGCTGCTGCAAGAAAAAGGCATGTGGCTGTTGCTGCCGCTGGTGCATCCAGCGCCACGGCTGTTGCTGTTGCAAGTCTGCTGCTGGATCCACAGTCCGCGCCTCTTAGGCGTTTTTTGAAACAGAAAGAAGAGCGCAGTGAATGGTTCGCAGTTCAAGGACTGGCATGCGGTGCTGCTGCTGCTGTCTTTGCGTCTTGATGAACAGCAGGAGAATGTTTCAGACGCAGCTCCTCTTCTCGAGACGTGCTGCAGCTGCCAGCACTCTGCAGTCTGCCACCTCCGTTGCTTTGCTGGCACTTCCCTCGCAGGAGGTGCAGCACCAGAGGTGCTGACTGCGGGCGGCCGCACCTTTTCACAGCCCGAGCCCCCCTGACGCGCTCTTCTGTTTCTCGCTGCTGCTGTTTCCACTGCAGCAGAACTCGCTCCCCACACTTTTCTCTGCAATGACCCAGCCCCACAACGCAGCAACATTAAGGCGCAGCAGCCTCCAGCAGCAGCAGCAGCAGAAGACGTCTCCGGCGCAGTAATCAGCAACAGCGATTCCCATCGCGTCCGCTGCCACGCGGAAAACTGGTCGCCGCTTCAGCGCGACACATCAGGGAGACAAAGACAGGGCGGCACGAAGAGACAGGAGATGGAGACAGGGGCAAATGAGAGGGAGACAACAGATAGAGACACAGAGATAGCCGTAAAAGGAATACAGGCGCGCACGCATTTACATACTGCTTTTCACCCTGAAACGTCAAAAAAATAGAATTTCATCTCTCGCGTCTCTTTCATTTGTCAAAGTTTCATCCCACAACAGCAAGGATCCTTTTTGAACGGCATCAGGCGTTTCGTCTATTCACGCGGCGTTTATTTACATCTCTGCGTCAGTACATGTATCTCTATATCTATACGGATACGGCTATTTCTCTTCTTTTATATATATATATATATTATATAAATATACATCCGCTATATCTTTCTCTGTACGATGAATATCTTTTTCTGCTGCAGACATGGACAGCCCTGCTGCTTCCTAGGAGAAGCTGAGGCGCTACGTGTTGGGAGGAAAAGATTACACTAGTCCAAGGAAGAAGAGAGACACGTCAGCACATGCAGATGTATGTAAAGAAAGAAGAAGACACGTCTGCAGACGCCGGAAAAAAGCACTCCTTGTTGACGCCCACCACATCACCTTGAACATATATATATATAGACGCTATATATATATATATGTATACGCATGTACTTCACTATATATACATGTATGTATATGTATATAAGTATATGACGTGAGGACAGGCCATAAAATGCATTAAGATGATCTCGTGAAGTTTGTAGAGCCAGGAAAGACAGACACGTCTCGAGCAACACAAGAAGACCTTTCGGCATCAACATCAAAGAGAAAAGCTGCATCTCTCCATGTCCTTTTACGTACTCTATCTGCCCACTTCTAAACCGTTTCTACTCCTTCACGCTGGCGGACTGCAGCAGATGCTGATGCTTCCAAAGCAGTCGCAGCAAATGCTGCTGCTTTATCCCGTGCAGGTACCTGCGTCAGAGAGCAGACGACGCGTCCTCGTTCATTTGTTTCTTCTTCTGCAGCTACCCAAGCAGTCATCTCTGCTTCTTCTCTCTGCTCGCCTCAAGGGGATCTTTTGTCGATGGTGCATGCATCTGCAGACGCAGACGCTGCTGCGCTGCTGCTGCCACTCTATCTTCCGTCACAGAGCTCTCGAAAACAAACGAAGGGATCGATGCTGACAGTTGCTCCGCCAACCAGCAAAGAAGTCTCTCCTGTCTTGGATAACCTCTTCATTGCTCGTCTTCTGCGGTCACTGGGTCTGCTTTTCTGCTGCTGCGTCTGGACTGACGCGCTGTTGCGGTTCTCATTTCTGCTGCTGCTGTTCTCATTTCTGCGCTGTTGTTCCGGAACTGCTGCTGCTGCTGTGGAAGCTGCAAAGCGGCAAAGGCATCTGCTGCTGTTCCTCCAAAAAAGCTCCTGCCGCTGCTGCGGCAGCTGGCTCTGCTCAAGAAGAGAAGAAGCAGCAGCTGGCAGTTGACGCGACACTGGAAAAAAGCTGCAGGAGAGGCCGACAGATAAAGATAACCGCTGGAGATGACTTTTTCTTCTGTGGGGATGGAGCAGGCAGCCACGATCAAAAAGATCCCCAAAGACTCTGCGCTGCTGTCGCCTCGTCTGTACTTACTCCTTCTTTTGTTTCTCTTCTCTGCAACAACCGCAGCAGCTCACTGAAGGCAATTCACCCCTCCTGCCTTCTGTCTGCAGCTGCTCAGCATCATCCTGCTGCATCAACTCGCTGCTGCTCGGTTCTTCTCGCTGACGTCTGCTGCTTCATATGCATACTGCTGTTGCTGCTTTGATATCTAATTTGTCATGCTGCTGCTCCGCACCACCTGCAGCGCTGCTGCTGTCAAGCCCAATCGCATATGCAGTCTTTCTTCTGCTGCTGTTACTGCTGTCCCTCTTCGTGCTGCTGCGGTTCCCCCTCCTTCTTGCATCTTCCTGCTGTTTGTTGCTCCTTCCATTTTCTTTCTTCTTTCCTGTACGCTGCTACATTCACCTGTTGCTCCTTCATCCTGCTGCAAACATCTTCCTGCTGCTACTATCGTTTGCTGCTGTTACCATTGCTGCTGCTATCGAGGGGCTGCTACCATTGCTGCTGCTATCACTGCTGCTACTATCACCGCTGTTGCTGAGGGTGCTGCTGCTATCATTGCCTGTTGCTATCGTTGTTGCTGCTGTCATTGCTGCTGCTGGCACTTCTGCTGGAAGTGTAGTCCGCGTCCGTCGTCATCAGCGCTTCCGCAACGGGCATGTCCCTCCGCCCCAGCAGCAGCAGCAGAAAGCACCGCAGCAGCAGCAGCAGACAGTAAAGGCACCGCAGCAGCAGCAGAAGGTATCGCAGGAGAAGGAGAGTGCGTTGTTTGAGGAGGAGGAGGAGGAAGATAGATTGATGAACCATTTTCTGAAGGTTTGATGATAGAGCTGGAGGTCCGCAGGCGAAGAGCAGAAGATCCTCGCAACGTGATACGTGAAGGGCGAGATGATGCCGTGGAAAGCAGTCGGCACGAGCTCCTCTGCTGCCCACCTCGGGATGCGCTGTCTCAGCAGCAGCAGCAGTCTCCGTAGCAGTGCAGCCGAGCAGCAGCAACGCAGGGAGTCCACCGGGTGCCGCGCTGCTCAGCCGAAGCGCATGTTGCAGGAGCAGAAAGGAAGTAGGAGCGAAGACACCCAGACAGCTGTTTCTGCTGCAGCAATATCCACAAGAATACTGCGAACTAAAGGAAGACGATGCAGCCTCCCCCCCCAAGACGCGGAAGAAGACAAAGCAGCAGCAGCACATGTCACGCCGGGGCTGGAACCGCAGCGGCAGACCCAGGTGAAACAGGTCCTGCACGCCCTGCAGCAGGAGCAGACGCACGTGTTGCAGCAGGCGCTTCTGTGCGACGGCATCGTGTCGCTGCAGCAGCAGATGGACGTCCATTATCAGAGGAGAAGCAGCAGAGGGACACTTGTCCAGGCAGTACCGCACTCCCAAGGGGGAGAGAGAAGAACAGTTCTGTAGGAGGAGTAAAAGCAGGATGTGCATTAGGGTCGAGCGTCTGCAAGCAGCAGGAGCCGCAGCAACAGGAGTTGTGCGCAGTAACATCGGCGGAAGAAGCAGTGCCTTTTGCTCCGGGGTGGTGTGGGAGGGAAGACCAGCTGATAATGAGGATGGAGGTGACGCACTGTCAGATGCAGGAACAGTTGCTTCCGCCTGCGGCCAGAGACGCAGCTGCTGCTGCAGCCGGTCGGACAGAAGACAAGTCGCTGGCAGAACCAGCAGCTGAGGTTGTTTCTCAAGAAGAAGTCATCGATATGAGGATGCGCGGGCGCTGTGAAGCAGCAGATGCCGCTGCAGCACAGGGAGAAGGATATTCTCGGCAGGAGCTACAACAGCAGGAGCGAGGAAAGCAGGCGACGGAAGAAGAGAGAAACAGTCAGCAGCAGCCCCACTAGCAGAGGTTCATCATCACAATCGAACACAGAGCAGCAGCAGGGCGGCAGCAGGAGCAGCACTGCTGTCTTTGTGGGCAGCAGAGGGGCTAAGCAGCAGCAGCTGGTGCAAAAAAGCAAGTGAAGTCGAACTGTGAGCTGCAGCAGAGATCAAGGAGAGGTCAGCAGCAAAAACAGAGCGCACGTCAGCTGCGGCACATGGAAGTGCAGGATCTGCCTCCTCTGAAAAGGAAAGAAGGCACAGCAGCAGCAAACGCCGGACGACGTAAGAGCATCGCCAGACAGACTCGTGGATGTGACCCGATCGATTACGTCCTCTTCAGCAGCAGCAGCAGGAGTAGCAAGACAGTATGCAAAGAAAGAGGAGGCGCAGCAACAGCAGCAGCAGGGTTGACAGGTGCATCACCACTGTCAGCTGCTGCGGGCGCAAGCCGCGGACTTCTTTGGCAGCAGCAGCAGTGGGAAGGGCTGCTGCTGCATCACCTATCTTACGCACAAGCACGATCTGAAGCTGCAGACGGTTCTGCTGCAGACGCAGCAGCAGCAGCACAAGTGCCGGCGCGAGCAGCGAAAGAAGCGAAAACAGCAGCAGTGACTGCCACAGCAGCAGGGCACCAAGAGTCGTAGCAGGGGCAGTGGCAGTGGAGGCAGCTGCAGCAGTGGGGAGAATGAAAGTTCCTGCAGCAGCGGCAACAGTGAAAGAGGCACCAACAGTGCAAGGAACAGCAGCAGGAGAACCGGAAGAGGGCGTTTCCTCTGCTCAAAAAAGGAGGGTGCCTCAAAGAAGAAGAAAAAGGATGAGACCGAGGCCGACGGTGGAGCGTGTACTCCTTTCTCGTCTTCAAACGTGAAGTGCGGTTCTGATGACGATGAACTTCGCTGCTGCTGCAGCAGAGGCGTCGCTGGCAGCAAACCCCGGAAGACTGAGTCTTCGAACTCAGCGCAGGAGACAGAAAAGGCTTCCAGCAGCTTCTTTCTCCTCGGAGACATGAGGAAGTGAAGCAGCAGGAGCAGCAGCAGGAGGAACAGCAGCAGAAGGAGCAGCACGAAGGAGCAGAAGAAGAGGCAGCGGGAGCAGCAGCAGAAACAACTGCGTTTTGGTGAGCATTCACAATAACAGCAGCAGCAGGATGTGTCTGATCGACATCATCCCTTCTAACTCCAGTTCGCGGTAGAGAAGGAGAAGAAGAAAAACATCCTGAGAGACGGAAGAAGAAAAGTGCGAAGAGACGCTGAAGGCGCAGAAAGGACAGCAGTCGTAGACCCTGCAGCTTCGCAAGGACAACCTTCAAATGGCTCCAAGTGAAGCGCATACCAGCAGCACCAAATGCGGCAGCAGCTGATGCTGCAGCACCTGTCTCATGGTCGAGGGTGCTGCGGCTGCAGCAGCATGCACGAGATGCGGAGCAGAGCCAGCAGTAGGCGACACTATCGCTGCAGTTTTCCCCACAACTGTAGACGTCTCCTCAGCAGATACAGAGTTGCTCGTTGCTGCACCTGCAATCATAGAAGCGGCAGCAAATTTTTTCATTCCCACGTGTCTTTGCTGTTGCAGCAAGACCGTCAGCATCTACTGAAACTGCTGCGGAGGTCGCCGCCATAGCAGCAGCAGCAGCTATCACTGATGGAACGGTAGTAGAAGCAGCACCAACATGTGAACGAGGCCTTGCGAGCAGCGAGACGGCAGAAAGTCGTGCTGGCGTCTCGACACCCACGAGAAGCTAGCCTTTGCAGCAGCAGGATCTTCGGCAGCAGCAACAGTAGGAGGCTTTCGCCAGCTGATCTACAGAAGCAGCAGCAGACAAGGATAGAGAAACAGCATCTTTCGAGGCGAGCTGCCCCTTAGCACTGGCGTCATCCACAACCTCAGAGAGATTCAGTAACCCACATCCCTGATCAACAGACGAACCTGCAGCAACAGCAGCAGCGGCAGGGATGCTGCTCTTGTCGCACGGTGTCCGTCGCCTGCCTTGAGCTGCTGCAAATCCATATCCCTTCTCTTCTTCTCGTCACATAAACACTCGCAGCAGCTGATGTCCTTTTGCTCCTTCTTCTCTTCCTCGAACAAGCAAGGCCTTCGTAGTTGCAAGTCGATCGTCCTACTCCCTTCCGTCTCTGCAGCAGCGGCGATAACATCTGCTGCTGCTGTTGATTCAGCACAACCAGAAGCAGCAGGCTCTGCTCCTCCTCCTCCGTCACTCGCTGCACGTGACAAGAAACAAACGATCTGTGCACCAGCTGCGGAAGCTGCAACAGCAGCGGAGGTGGCAGGAGCAGCAGCAGCTGTGGCTGCACGACAGCAGCAGTTGCTGAGGTTGAACAAGCAGTAGCTCCAGAGGCTGCAGGAGCGGCAGCAGCGGAGGTGGCAGGGGCAGCGGTTACTACGGTGGAGCTGCAGGTCAGTCGATTTCCTCTGGGGAATGATTTTGCTTTTCATCTGCCTCTGGTTCGAAGTTCGTGCAGGCGCCAGTGGTTGGGCTGTTGCTGCAGCATTGCTGCTGTTGCTGCTGCTGCTCACTGAAGCGTGAGTGAGGAGTGCATGCCTCAGACTGCAGCAGGCTTGAAGCAGCAACTGAAGCAGCAGAAAGAGTCATGAAAGAGAAAGAACATTCCTTCTCCATCGCCAGTGGGTGCTGGGAAAAGAAATACGAGCCAGCACGTCTCTCCCCAGAGTGGAAGAAGCAGCAGCAACAGGCGCGTTGCCGCTTCCAGCTGATATCAGCTAGTCATCCTGCTGCTGCTTCTTCTTTTGCTGGTGCTGCTGTCTCTGAGCGTGCCTACAGAGACCACCGCACCGAGGCATAGTCGGCGACAGAAGACTTCTCTGATACAGGGGAGTCTGCAGCAGCCTCAGCGGCTGCTGGGAAAAGAGCAACTTCAACAGCAAAAGAAATCTGAGTGGATGCAACAGGAGACGAGACAAAGTCTGTAGCAGCCTGAGTCGCTGCTTCAAAAAGAGCAACTTCAACAGCAGGAGAGATCTGGGTAGCAGCAAGAGGAGACGCGACTGATGTTGAAGCAGCGGCATGCAATAGCTCGCTCTGCAGCAATGAAGATCCTTCGTCTCCGCCTGGTAGGATCTGTGATGATAAAGCAGCAGCAGCCTCAGCAGGAAGGAGTTGTTCTTCTGCGTAAGTGCTGCGTCTTTTGACCCGCAGCAGTCTTTCTTGTCTTCCCAGTGAATGCACCTGCTGTTAGAGACACAAAGCTTTTGTCTCCTGCAGCAACAGCAGCTCCTGCACGAGCAGCAGTGCGTGTGTTGTATAGAAAATGCTGTCTTCCTCTTCTTTAAAGGCGCGGCCAGGCAATCAGCTCGGACGCCACCAGTCGAGAGCGCGACGCGAGAAGAGACTGGACGCAGAAAAAGCAACGACCGTCAAGGGCGAAGAAAACATGTCACTCTCTTTAGGCAGAGGTCTCATGTTTCAAAGTTTTGCTGCTGCTGCGCTACTACTGCTCGTGCTGTTCCACCCAAGCGGCGACGCTGCTGACAAAAAGCAAGCGCCATCCCAGCGACCCCCTCGGCAGGCCGTTTAGCTGAAGCCTCAGGTGTTGCATGTGAAGAGGGTCTCGATGCTGAATAAATTCTCAGCGATACACCTGCGCCTCTATTACTATGCTCTTGAAACGTCTCCGCAAAGAAGAAGAAAAAAGAAAAAAGAAGAAAAAGAAAGAAGAAGAAAAAGGAAAAGAAAAGAAAAAGAAATAGAAGAAGGAAACCAGAAGAGAAAGAAGAAGAAGGACGCGACAAGGACGCAGTGCTTGAGTGACGCTACCACAGGGGCTAAGATAGGACACTGATGAAGAGAGAAAATATTCCTTGAGAGTGACAAGGCGATGGTATGGTCGCCGCTTTTGAAAAGGCGGACGGCGACATGTAGGATGAGGCAAATTGACAAAGATCTTTCAAAAATGCGGTAAGGAAAGCGTTAATGGTGGCTACTACACATCCACATGTGTACACATTAAGTGGTGCTCACCCATCTACTCGAAGACGTCGAAAAAAACGCATGTAACTCTACGAAACTTCCATAGATAACAACACACTTTCCCACTCCAAGAAATGAGCTCTGAAGTCAATTTCGAGTTACGACTTCTTTGCAAGGAAACAGCGAAGGATACAGAAGCACAGAAAGGACTGACAAAGACATACACTTATTGCTATAATGATGTATACATCTACAGCGATTTACATAAAATATATTACTGACATGGATGACAGAGCTCGCGAAATATACGTATGCAGATAAGTGCACATACGACGACAGACTCGCCCACCCTCTACACTCGACCTTCAGCGGTATGTAGAAATATGTGAAAAACTCCCCAGAGTCGCAGCACGCATACGCGCACACATGCCTGCGGGGGCCAGATTTTTAGTGAATAATACGAAGCGACATTGAAAAATAAATTTCACGCTTTTTACTTGCCGCATTCCGAAACCGTGCACAAAAGCGCTTTGCGATGGCGATGTCCGTAGGAACGCCGTCTTGCTTTCTTGTGTGTGCACCACACCCTTTTGAAACAGGAAACTTTTCACCTTCACTGGCGCGGTTTTTCATGGAAGAGATCCACAGTGCAGATTTCACCATGGAGGACAACGACGAGGGAGCCGCCCGCAAGACTGGAGCACCGGTTTCAAAACCCGATATACACTTGAACTCCCTCCTGGACTACTGTTCGATTTGGAAAAACTTTGGCAGTGCTCCTCCTAAGAGTAAAAGATATAAGTCCCATTACCTCGGGGGGGGTCGGCGTAGCAAACAATACGGAACATAAAAAGTGATATCCTTTTCCATGTGCTGGTTCAATATGACGGAACGTGTTCTACTAACATGACGTGGCGATGCGCTGAACGGCGAATAGGTTTGAAGAGTGGTGTAGAACTCGCAAAACGACAGGGAGGCCAAACTTTGCAGGTTTCAAGTGTGGTTCCGGCTTTGCAAGAACTGAAAAAACAGCGTGGAAAAAAATCATGCTTATGGTGGTACGTTCTTTGGAGCCGCCAGCTTGAATGCGCGAAGAAGGTACTTTCAAAAGAACTACCGGGACTCAATCAGGTGTCTTTTCAAACCAGAATACGACACGATGTTACAAGACGGGTAAGTGTCCGTCACATAATAAGCCGTCTTCCGGAGGTTCCGCTTCGAGGAAGGCTTGTTGTGCAGAACTAATGGAATAAGAAGCAGAAAGTGAGAAAGAACGGTGTAAAGTGGTAGCCAGTAGCTTCACAGGATACTTAGGAAAGTTTTGCGAAGAAAATTGTTCAAAGCTTCGCGTCCCCTTATTGCTTAGAAGTTGAAGAAGTCTAGAGTTTCGCAGCGCGCACTAACACAGGAAACTGGACGAACACAATGTCGTGTGAGCAGGAAATGGAAACGCGGGGACAAACTTCGAGGTCAACGGAAAGAAGGAAATAAAATCGATTTTGCACTATTCGAGAGTCGGGCGGTGCATATAATTTTACGACGAAATGCAATCTGTCATTGACGCCACTATCCAACACGCCGCAGAGCGCGGGCAAGAAGAGGAAAGCAAGCGGCGGTTCACGCATTCCGCTACGGACTTTGGAAAGAGGCAATGAGTCCGCGCAAAAGAAGATTCAAACTTCACCTCGACTCAAGGGCCTCAATCGACTACCTTCGTCTTCCTCCTGATAGAAGAAGGTAAGCCAAGAAGCTCGCTACACATATCACACCCAGAACTGCGAGTCTACTTTTGCATATTTACGCACCTTTCCCAACATATACAAAGAACCGAACAGAAGTCCAAGAGCTCTCGGCTTCCTCATTCGAATGATTCTTTTCTGCAGGAGCTTCACAGTACGTGCCGCGCGCAGATGCCTACCACGAAGCTGCCTCGCCAACCACGGCTATAAATCTGAACTTTTAACAAGTTCGGACAGCTGGAGAGCTGGTAACGCTACAGCGTTGCAACCCTGAAACCAAACAAGTTCTCTGCATAAAGTCGATTTTCTTCGTCTCCGAATTCTACTTACCAAGAAGTCTTCTTCAGTCCTTCCTTCCTGCTCAACTCAGCAAGCTCTGTAACCAAAGTGCTCCTCCAGTTGCGAGCAGCATGAACGTAGAAAAGGTTTCTTGCCGGCAGGCTTATTTTAATACGGACCTCTCTAAAATGTCGCCGCTTTGGGTATTCCACAGCAGAAGCATTCCCACTAAAAACTTCTTGTGCAGATAGAATCTGTGTCTCCTGTTATCGTAGTAGTATCACCCGTACAGAACCATTACTACATGCTCGTTTAAACAACTCTTCGTTCAGTCCTCGAGTGGTTTTGTTTTAAGCTTTCTAAAAGTGGTAAGTATCCTCCGCGGCGAGGATGAGACCAAAGTTCTGGTTTAGCCGCCCCTCCTCGTCTCACTCAATCTCTACAAGCGTATTGCCCGCTCACAGCGCGAGTCCCCCAACCACACAGGCAAGCACAGTGTGAGATATACGGCTTGTATTTTTGCCACCATTGTACTACTGTGGAACGGTGATGAAGTTCAAAGGTTGCGTGAAGTCTTTAATGTCTTTTTCGGTGAAACAGCCGCACAGGCACGGGGAGCCTCGGTGTATACTGACTGATGGAGGGGGAGCGAGTGCATATTTCCACTTTACATGCCGGCAAATTGAGGCTTCTCCATTTACGACGTCTGGTAGGGGCATTAGATTTCTCAGGGAGAAGGGACTATTAATGTGAGCTACTGACGCGCCTGGTTTCATATCCCAGCACAAGCGCTTGCTGCGGCTCGGCTTACTACTACGCGGGTGGACTGGGTAAAGATGGCGAGATCTTGATGTCTACAATACAGGAAAAGGGTCAGGGCACTTTATGAGGGAGCAACTGGGGACTGGGGCAAAAGTCCTTCACAGATGCACTCTTCTGCTACTGGGGTGTTTCGGGAACAACACGCGCAAACAGCTTGTTCTAGACTCGCACCCACACAGCAAAACGCTATTAACCCACACCATTGTCCAAATATCATGTA
>JAEOAE010001848.1:0-25123 GCA_036365155.1 Meriones psammophilus | reverse complement strand
CTGCTGCACGTCCTGCTGCTATGCCTCCTTCTGCTGACCTCTCCACCATTGAAATGAAACGCATGTTGCTGGTTGCTGCTGCTGCTTCGAGCAACGCACAGCGGCAGCGCAGCAACAGCAGCAGCTGGACCTTCTCTTCAGAACCCTGGGTGGCCTCTAGTGACGGGATGGAAGAAGCAGCAGCAGACGGGTTAGCAGCACCGAGTCGGTCAGCAGCAGCACCAGACAGTTTAGCAGCAGCAGCAGACGGCTTCGCAGCAGCAGCAGCAGGTCAGAGAAAGGAAAATTAAGAGTGCCAAGACAGCAGCAGCAGCAGAGGAAAAGCGTCTCTGGTGAGAGGGAGCAAGCAGACACCACTTTTTGGATGAGAAAGTCGCAGCAGAAAGCGAAGAAGAAGAAGAAGAAGAACTGCTTTTCAGCAGTGGATTCTTCCTCATGGAAGTGGGGTGGCAAAATGAAAAGCCTCGAGAGACGTACGAAGGAGAGTGGTACTTCGGAATGCGACATGGCGCTGGTGTACGTACACCGAAGTTCTCCCAAACACACCACCAACATATCTCAGGACGAGACACTCAGACAGAGATGCAGAGTCTTATGAGACAAAATGCCACAGACCTTCCTCATGCTGCTTATTTGTGGATCTGCATGCACGTACACAGAGATACGCTTTAAGGCTCTCATAGACGCAGCAACCGCGACAGAGAATGAGTATCACTTCGCATGCAGAAAAAAAAGAAAGACGTTACGGGCGCCTCCATTGAAGGCGTATCTCCGCGGCTGCTGCTGGAAAAGTTGCGTGCCCTGCTATCCCATCTGAGAACGTATAGATCGCTCTTCAGATAGAATGACAGATAGGAAAAGAGCCAGAGATGAACACGTGGATATGGAAATATATGTTTCATACGACATGAGTATATCTAGGGCTGAGCCCATACACGCGAGGCGGGCGCCGCTGCTGTCATGTAAACCTGCTGCTTGCCTGCTGCTGTTGGGAGTCTTTCTACTCTGAGACTCACCTGTCTTTGAATTCGACTGCACGGGATTTATATACATATATACATGTATACGTATATATATATAGATATATAGATATGTATCCTGGATGGACAGGTCTCGTGGATTGAGTAGCGCAGGTGTGCTGCTGCTGCTGCTGCTCATGTGTATCAGCAGAAGCCCTGAAACATACTTTGTAAAACGCATGTGGAGGTTTATATACATTATGACGCACCCACCTAACTATGATATATCAAAGCATCAACGTGTATATATTGAATATATGCACCTAGTCTGTATGTGTGCATCCATATATCCATATTCATATCTATATCTATATCTAACTATATATATATATATATATATATGTATATATAGTTTTGGAGCATGGTGTACAATGAAAGCTCCAGAGGAATATGTCTCGTATATATATATATATATATATATATATCGCTGAAAGTATTATGTGCGCGTTGTAGCATTTTTTCTCTATGTAGTGCCGTCTCGTCAAGGAGTGCTGAAGAACAAAGTTTATCTGCACGTGGGTTGCGTCGAGATGTGTTAATATATCTTTTGCTGTGCCACATAGAAACGTGGAATGATGATTCTTTGGAGATCTTTCTGTCTCTTTGAGACTAACACCTTCTTCCTCTCACTGCACAGAAGCCCCGATGTCTCCTATCCATTTGAAAGCCCATATGCTGTAGAGGTGTCTGTGATAAATGCAGTGCAATCACTTAGTCCTGTATGTATATATGTTTGTATGGGATATACTACATCAATACTTTTATAGGAATATTGAGAGCATTCATACTCTATTTATATCTGCGGAAATATTTATGTATCTATGTGTATCGATATATATATATATATAATCTGTCTCTCTCTGTATATATATCATTATATCTAAGACACGTATGTCCTCTCTCGTGTATGCCTGTCTCTGTGAATATTTTTGTCTATTCACGCCTCTATGGGAGGTGTAGATCTCTATGTTAATGATAGGAGACAGGGAATGCGGGTACAAGCGCGTGTAGGCGCCTTGGCGCTGAAGAATGAAGATCTGTGCACACGGAAAGCAGAATTCTTTTTTGTAAATAAATGAAATTTGTGGTGCTGTGTATCGTGGCTGTACGTCTGTGGCAGATGAGCATCAGCAACAGTGGAGGTGCTAGCGCAGAGTGGGTGTATGGGCTCCCTGCGGCAGAGGCGGGCAACAGCAGATGCACCAGCAGCAGAAGGAAGAGTAGCAGCGGCAGGAGCACGAACAGCAGCGGCAGAAGATCAAGCAGCAGAGCTGCCAGAGCGAGATAGAGAACAGGGCAAAGGGAGGTGCTGCTGCTGCTGCTGCTGGAGACGCCAATGCCTGCTGCTGCTGCTTCCAGCAGTGTGCATGCACAAGCCAGAGAGAAGTGGCAGAGGGCACAAGCAAACGCAGGGAAGAAGAAGGAGAACGAAGGCAGCAGCAGCGGCAGATGGTGGTGGAGGCAGCAGACAAAAGAGAAAAGACGGGGAGACGCATACGAAAGAAGGCAAAGAAGCAGCAGAAACAGCAGCAGACCTGACGGAGAAGAGCAGCAAGGACACCAGCTTCGTCTTCGCAGCATTTCTAAATTATCCTGCACATAGTTCACCCTTCTTCTGGAGCTCGGCTCCAGTCAGCAGCAGCAGCAACTGCAGCAGCAGCAGCAATGTCGAGACAATCATTCATGTCCGACAGCGTTAGATTGACGTATCACCTGCGTTGTTTGCGGCCGAAGAGGTATATCCACGCATGCAGTTCTCTGTGCACGTTTCTCTCGTGTGAATATGTGCAACATATATCTTTCAGAACCAGAGTTAACATGTTATATTCCTTCCTGGATATCTGCGGCATTTGCCTTGTGCTATATCAAAACGACCTCTCGCGATAGGTCAAGCCTCTCCTGTTTATACACGCAAATGTATATACCTTTATCTATCTGTCGCTGTTATATATATATATATATCGAGAGAGAGAAGAGAGACACTGGTGTGTTTGAGTTTGGCTAGAGCAGTGGCAAAGTGTGAGGATATATGAGTCCGCCTTTGTGCCGAAGAAGAAAGCAGAGGAGGGCCGTCGAGCAGCATCGGAGCATTCGATGTGTGCCCCTTCGCTGATGTCTCGTCTGCGAATGGCTGGGCAATTATGAAGGATATTTTGTCCAAAATGGGATTTCCTGATACATGAGAGAGAAACAAAACACTACTCGCAAAATACAATCCTCCCATACCTATAGTTACAATATAGTATATGTATAATATGTATGTATGCTCATACGTTGATTCACACTGTAGCATGCAGGAAGACAACATGCGCGATGCGGGATGAGGAGAGCCATGTCGAAACACCCGCTTCTTCACGCTCCTACACACAAACGCACAAATCTACATATCCGTGTCAATCCTCTTTCTCTTTCGTGATATATATATATATATATATATATATATATATATATAGAGTTAGTGGAGATATGCCTTAGGTAAACCGTCAAAACATGCAGACACGGCTAAAGACTCGAAGGCCAGCTGTGCGAGAGTCGAGAGCAAGCAGGTCCAAAACTGGTGCACGACGCGACTTGGGATTAAAATGGAAGGCAAACATTTGAACAAACACTTTAAAGAAGAGTTTATCTGACACTTCAGCAGAAGATATCGATAAAGGTGGATATGTAAAGTGTACTGAGGCTTTCGGTGGTTCGGAGCTCTACTGACGAAAACCTGAGTCTGCTGACGAAACCTGAGTATACGTCCGGGACCGTTTGACCTGCTTGAATCAGCTGGGACAGAGAAGAGGAAAAGGCAGCGAGACAAACGTATAGGAATGGGTCTTCCGCGACCGCACGGGCATGAACTGCCATATTACGCAGCATCAGAATACTTTACGCCGTCAAAGCTTATCGGGTGGAAGGTCTCTTGAAGGAAGCCTGCTTATGTCTAGTGTAATATTTGCAGAGAGAAGAGCTCATGAATTAGCCTCTCGCCCTCCAGTTCTCCTGGTTCTATACAAGCGCCACATGGATGAATCACTAGCGCTCAGTGTATACACATACGTATACGTATTTATATATGCTCAATAGTATATACATATATATATATATATATATATATATATATATATATATATGAGAAGATGCGGCAGGTCGGACTGCATTGTATTACTTATATATACCTAGAGATGCGCCCACACACTGATACACGTGTATGAAAAGCATAAGGCGTGCAGGACATACTTCCACGTTCAAGGGATAAAAAACACGTAACATGTGTGAAGTACTGAGGCGTTGAATGCCACTGCAGTATGCGTGAACCCCAGGTTTACACATAGACAGGTGCGGGTCCAGTGTGAGGATATTCAAGCGTCTTTTGTTATAAATTTCCTGGGTGGCACACACAAGCAAGTGAAGCGTAGAGCGGTGGCAGAGTGAATGTAAGTGCCCAGTCATTCACGGCCTGTGAGAAAGAAAAAAAATAACTACAGACCGCACTCGCCATTGCTGTTTCCGTGGAAATGGCTGCTACGCGCAGTTCTGCTGCGACTCGCCCAGGCATGTAGCAAGAAAAGGCAGGCCGCCGAGCTCAATGAATCTTAAGGCTGCGGCTGGCTTTAGCGGCTCTTCCGACACACGGCGTTAGTTCAGCTCACTAACGCTTTGTGCACTTCAATAGAAGGTTGCTCCTGAAAAATCTCTCATCTAACGAAAAATGACTTGCCAGCCAACCTGTGTGCGAGGAGCCAAACGCCGTGTTGTACGAAGGAGTTTGTCACTTAATGTGCGGAATCCAGCCAAGGCGACTGATTACGGTGTAGAAACTTGTTGCCTTCGCGAAAACAGTAGGCCGCAGGAATGTTTGTGGCCTCTAATGTCGATGCACAACTACATGTCATGTTTCAGCCACAGCAAGCACAGATTTCAGGAAATCTCTCTCTAGTGGCTTTTTGTAAATCTACATGCCAGATAGCAAAATAGTGGCAGACACATGCACCGGAATGCGACTGACATTTCAAAACCGCAGAAAATTTCGACGAACTCAAATTCCAAATCCGTATTATAGCTATCTATCTCCGTTTTCAGGTGTGTGCACGAAATCCTTTCGTGGATGGCATATCCGCTCTGCCTTGGAGGACATAGCTGAATGTAGCAAAAGTTTCATGCATCTAATACGTCCAGTCCACATATATTCTGCTGTTATCTCCCGCAATGAGTCCACGCGGAGTGCGCAGCAGCGGACGTGCAGTGGCAGACTGTGGGTTTCGTTTTCAGCAAGTCCTCGTATACCGCATTTCTCTTGCAAAGGGGAGGTTAACGAGGACATCCTCAAGCAGACACGCACGCGACAGGCAAAATCAGAATGTAACGACTACAACGTGGGAGAGCTAGTGAAACGCTCAACTTTATTACTCTGTTCGCTGTGCGTGCTGTACGCAAATGTGGATGCCATACCATTGAATGCGGTTAACATGGAAGGAGCGACAACTGTAGCAGTAGCAATAGTACATCTCGTCCCAATTCTTCCATGTGAACCGAATGATCAAACATTTTGCACTTTCTGCCTTTGGTCAGCTATACCTCAGCCAGCAACCAATGGCTATCCCTGCGTTTGTGGTCAAAACCGAAGGGATGTGACCGTACAGTGGATTAGTTTAAGCATCAACTGAGACACCTCCCGTGCTTCTTTGATGTCTTTGAAGACATGCCTATTCTTCCGTAACACATTTAGCGAAAAACAAAAAATATTCTTTCGCCTATGTCGCAGTTTCAATAGACCGTTCATGGTCACTGGTAACTGTTTTGCCCAGTGTGTTTTTATAATAATTCAGACTGTGGATCACAATTTGTTGAATTTTATTAAGTTCGGTGAAATTCGAGCTGGTTTTTTTCTCCTAAATCACTTTTGAATTATAACTCCAAGAGTCGCGCATCGTCTCCTCGAGGGACGTCGTCGCTTTCGCTCTTTTTAGTTGAACCCAGCAGGCAGCAATTGGATTTTGCTTTCCGATGGAGGCGGAGAAAAAGTTAAAAAGTTGAATTACAAGAAGAAGGATGGGAGTATTAGCGAGGACAAGACTGAACAAGACAACTTGTGGGTAGATCTGCAGTATTTCCTCGAGAAGTTTGTGGATGTGGGTGTCCAGGAAAGCAGCCACGTGTATTCGACGAATAATAACAGTACCAGAAGTTATGACTACACTCACATTCCTGCACATCTAGTCCTCGAAAGCAACGGCGTGCAACAAAAAGGAAGAAGCACCGCCGCCGAAAGAGGACGTGATCCCCGCAAAAAGAAAATAATTGAAGAGAGAGAGAGAAAGTGAGAGAGATGAAAAGACTGAAAAAGAAGACGATGAGAAGAAGCGACAAAGCATACTGAAAAGGAAAGGCTCATCCTCTCTAGGCAAGAGAGAAAGACCCATTACCGGTAGTTGATATGGTCAGCGTAGATAGACGAAGCAGAGAAGTGAGTGAGGTATCTATCTATGTCTACACGTGTGATAATGTGGTATTCAACTCTACACATGTCTCCTTGTACAGTTCACCCGCAAGGGGAAGCCTGTCTCGAGGATGACGCCTATAAAGACGGAGTTTACAAGTGAACCTACTTCTCTTCCTATTCAACTGTCTGCACAAAAATACCTGCTGACAACAACCACAAACAGATTACTGCGCGTATTTCGCGACCACTCCCAGTCTGATCATATCGCATCGGTCCGATTTGTACACATGAGCGATTTCTGGAACCAGGGATCATCTGCACCACACACACACAAATACCGCAGCCACGCTCGACAAATACAGAATATATGTATGCATATTTACACAGGATGAATATCTTCCCTATAAAAGATGTGTTGCATGGGAGACACGTACACTTCTGTCGATTCGCGATGTACTGTGTGCGTGCAGAGTGATTTGTGGTCGTCCTCTTCGCGTGAGTTGACTTGTCTTCATTTCATCGGCAGAGACGAATCATCATGATGAACATAAGGAAAAACAAGTCCGATATCTTCTTCGAATACGCATCCGGAAACAAAACGGGTAAAACTTTGATTCGTTACTGTCTCTGCACACATATGCGCCTGAAGTCTGGTGTACACACACCAAAAACACTATTCCACCGCGCAGTCCTCCTCCCACAAGCTTACCATTCACGCCATTATTACATCCATACACCAGACACATGGAATCTTCTCGGAATATTTCAACTTTTCAGGATCTTCGCTACCAGCAGCAGCAAATTTACAGCCTTTTCTCTATACACCCCCGCATTACGACCTGTGCGTGCGGCACTGCAGCGTCGACGTTGCGGCGGTCGCATGTAACATAGCAGCACTTCTACGCCGGCGTAACCTAGCTACCTGAAAGGGTGAGGACAGCTCCATATAACGACCTACCCACACACCTTTACATCAAATTCCAAAGTTCTCCACATCCTGATAAGAGAAGTGCAAATTCCACCAGCTCTGAGTCAGCGGGGGCAAGTACACACACCAGCTGCTGTACGCTACTCTCGTGTGCAAATCCTATATTTACTGGAGAAGACCCTCTTTCTTTCTTCTGCCAGACAGCAATGTTGATGGGAGAAATATAAAGAGAAAGCATAGCTGATATCTACACTTGTGCAAGCAACGATCAAATACTCTCTTTCTACAGACAATAGCCTCGGTCTCTCTCACCAGGACGACCCTCTCTACTAACTAACGACAGAGAAACTGCAAAGACAAAATTATGTTTCCTTCAGCACGCGCAACTGCTGAAAGGGACATGTGTCTTTTTCGTACGGTGAAATGCTGAAACCCGACATCCCAGAGATATACAAGCGTCGTCATCTACTTTCTCACATGTGTCTACATGCTGCCTCACCTACACCTTCAAATATATCTCTCTATCTCTTTGTACGTTTAAGTAGATCGATATAGGGCATTTAGCGACAAAGGCACATAGATACACATGTAGGTAGAGACATAGAGACACATACATTAGCGTAGGACAGTGGCTTACAGACAGACAGCACTGTATAGCATTGCTCGACTGGGAATACGAAACTGCAAACTCTTCGAAGGCTCTGCGACAACCCACACTCTCCTCTACACGCACAGATGATCACCTCCTACAAAGAAAGATCGCAGAGAAAGACACGCCTCACGGCTGTACGTACAGGAAGACAATTGAACAAAGACGGCGACGCCAACAACATAACATATCTCTGATTGTCCAGGCCACGACACACATGCCTGCCGACCTGTGTATCCACTATTTTATCTATCTACATCTATACACACATGTATATCTCATGTACGTCAAGGCCCATACATACGGACGCGCTGTCACTGTGTAGACATAATATAGTGATGTCCCCGCGAACAGTTTTAGACGCCTTCTGCGCGTATATGATTGATACAGTGGTGGAGGTCTGGCGAAAGAGGAGAATCTCTACCTGGATTAGGATCGGTGAGGAAGAAGATATGGATAGAAGAACTTGGAGATAAATAGCGCGACCCACTTGATCTTTCAATATATCTAAACAAATCGCCCCCCTGACTGTTGATGTTGGGATGATATATCTTCGTTGTAAAGTTCACTGGAGGCTTGAAATGGGTAATCACTGGGAAAATGAATATTAAGAAAGAAACACTCCTCCGCTGTATGGACTGAACAGCCACAGCACACAGCCAGCTCTACACATCCAACAAGAATCCGCCTTCCCCTCTCTCGCCTCAACTCTGCTGCAGCACACATACGCAGTGACCTCTGCAGGCCTCCAACCACACCCTACATGCCTCTGGCACTGAAACCGCAGCATCAGGCTCTGCGAAACATACGTACATATACATATCTCTACTTTGATATACAGATGATCAGCACGCAGACGAAAAAATTTACACACACACACACACACACCACCTACCTTTTGCATATATCTGCTATCTACGTGACTCATTAGAATTTATATATACACCTACTTGTCTGTCTATCTCTCTGAAGACATGCAGACCAGCACATAGATGATTTTCCGTCGTTTGTAGTTTCTCTCTCTCTCTCTCTTCCCCCAATGCATATCACATATCACTGCCACGATGTCCACTTCACGGTTCATCTCATCATCATCATTATATCTGTGTATTCTATCTCTCTAAGTCTCTCTTATATCTTTCTATCCACACACATCATCAAACGTATAAGCATACACGTATGCATGCGTTTTAAACTTTATGTCGGAGAGATGTGCGTCCAGGCGGAAATCTACTTACCACTGACATCACTTCGCTAGGTCTTTTCCTGCGCTTCTCTGTTCAGCAGAGCGCTTTGTTACGAACAGGTGGTGATCTGTCCTCCTTTTTACCCGTAGCTTCAAAACCTCGCCTTCCCTGGTCCTACTCCTCTTTCTCTGTCTCACGCAGTTGATATAGTCTGCCATTGACCTCCTCCCTCTCCTCCTTCGCTTCCATTCACTGAACAGCATTTCTTTTTCCTACTTCTGGATATCTTGGCACCAACATCATCATCCGTGCTGCTCTTCTTCTTTTCTTTTTTGGGAGTACTACTTCTCGAGATTTCTTCCTCTTTCTCTTCTACAACACTCCTTCACTGAAGAACGCCTCTTGTGTCGCCGCATGCACTGCCAAATGTTCTCTCTTTCAGCACACTGTGTGGCCCTTTTCTTCTTCTTCTTCTTCTTCACCTCTATGCCGTCTCCTTTCGTGTCTTTCACTTTGAATGAACACGTGCCCGCTTCTTTAAGCGCCCTCAAGTTCCTCTCCGCAGTTTCTTTTCTTTTTTGAAAAGAACTCTCCTCCTTCTCACCTGTCTTCCGGCCCCATGATCGTCGCCTGCCAGTGAAACATGTCGTCTCCCCACGGGCCCCGCTTGAGAAGTTCGTTGAGAGGTCTTTGCTCAGATCATTCAACTCCTTCCAAACAGTAGCAGCAAACACAGAAATATTCTCTGAGGCAGCAGAGAAAACAAGACGCCCCACCACGTCCTGCTGCAGCTGCATGCGCTCTGTCCTTGGGAGGATACAAAGTAGAAAAGAGCTGCTGCTCAGATACACACGAAACAGAGTTCTTCCGATAGAAAAAGACAAGATAAAATGCAAATGAAGACTCTTCTGGCCCCTCAAGCGGACCTCCTACAACGGCGACAAAAACTGCCTAATATATGGAATACACACGGGTGATGAACAGAGAGAAACACAAAGTCAATGACATGGGGGTGGAGAGCAGAAAAAAAGTTGACTGTCTTATATATCCTCATGCAAGCAAAAAGCTCTAAGACGCATCATCACTTAGTAGATGCACAGAGACGGTGCCACAAATAAAACAGCCAACGACAAGTGTATAAGAAGAGATGTGAGTCAACATTTGAAGAAAAGTGAATAATGCGCAGTATCGCTGTAACAGTCATTGCACACAATTTCCGCAGACGTGTCCAGGCAAACCATCAGCCAAAGCAGCCACATAGCGAGACATCAACGAAGACATATATACTTCTACATATACACGGACGTCTGCATTTACCCTTCTTTCCCTTATAAACCGATCTCTCTGTTTCTTGCTTTCTCTCTCTCTAAATAGATATATATAGTCGCTGCCTCATGTATGGACAGGCAAACACATAAATCTACGGAGATCCACAGAAAAAGAAGTAGTAGCCAATCCAATCTACTTATATATATATATATACATACAAACGTGTGTACATCTATATGTATACATACATACATATAAACAGATGAATGTTCTCTTAGAAGAGTTGTACTGAATGTCTTTACCTCCACATGCCTCCAGACTACGTACGGGCATATATATATATATATAGAGAGATATATATATATATATATATATATATATATATCTGCATGCGCCTCGATATAATTATTGACACAACGCCAGTCCGCCATTCCTCCTACTCAGAAGCTTAGGTATGCAAATCTCCCTACGCATGTAATTTCTCTGTCTCCTCTCCCTATACGGAGATCCTCTGAGACGTTATGACGAAGCGCGGACAGCAGTCTCAGTGATGATCTTCCAGAGTCCGTCTCATTGAAAAACGCATACAACCAAGTGAGATACTTTCTAATCCGCGCTGCCGCTTTAGTGCACATATAGAGGCATCGCTGAACATATACACTTCATCGCCCACCAGAAACTGCAGCACTAGCAAAAGAGGCAAGCAGACCTCATATCTCTCCCAGGAAACAGTATAAGGTCTTTTACACTAGTATAACGTTATTATATGAAAGGATAGTTTCCTTAAAGAATACAAGTCGAGAAAATGCAGGACTTTTTAGCTGAAGTTGACGGGAAGATGTTTATTGAAGTCAGCAGTAGTGTCTCATAACATCGATGTAGCTGTCATGGTTGCTGCAAGCGATTTCATATGCCCGTCGATCCGCCTCTAATGTCATCTGTTCGTCTCTCGCTATGGGAGACGCCAGTCATATTCTTTTCACTTTCTTTTAACATCATGTTCCTTCTCGAGTGCACGACTGAGGCGCGCATCGAAGTCTTGATTCCTTTTTACAGCTACGCCATAAACGATCCATAGACGCGTAAACTCGATGAAGAATTGACTGCATGCATAGACGCCATCAGCCATGCACGCACAGGCGCCATCAGGGACGCACGTATGCACAGAAGCCATCAGTGATGCATGCGTAGGCCCTACTAATGATGCATGAATAGGCGCCAG
Source organism: Meriones psammophilus (assembly GCA_036365155.1). Lineage (NCBI taxonomy): Eukaryota > Metazoa > Chordata > Mammalia > Rodentia > Muridae > Meriones > Meriones psammophilus. The sequence continues at coordinate 13,421 of JAEOAE010001848.1, read as the reverse complement.
TAATGCTGCATGCACGAGCGCCATTCATAATGCATGCATAGTCATCAGGGATGCAGAAATGCGCATGAGAGAAACGCTGCGCCAGCTATATGCCTACGACATTTATATATATATATATATACATATATATCTGCGATACAAAGTATAAAATATTTGTCCTAGACGAGAGGCATCGGCACGCAGTTCGTACGGATACGTCACGAGTGACACTCCATCCTAAGTGTGCATGTAATACACTGCATTTCAGGTGTACGTACGGGCGCAAATCACGACCTACCCAGCACTTCAAATGTCCCTTTATTTATCGAAACACTGTCTGTTTGACGACTGACACTTGCATGTGCACTCAGTTATCCAGGTGTACGTACACCGCAATTTGTCGCGTATCATAGCGAACTCAATTGCACAGGAAGCCACAAGATCTACTGTGAACTGTCCTCCTACTACGGCAATATCAGACAGTCTCTGTGGAAGATCTGCAGTGTCTCCGGTAGTGTTTCAGGTGTACGTACACCGGACATCCAGACACCGCTATGTTTCTACTGTACCGAGGGACTCAACTCCATGCAAGAGGGAGATCAGAGGACACACCCCAGCAGAACCTACCTTATTGATCCGCTTGAGTGCCATCTTTTACCACCTCCCTGTTATCTGTATGTATAAAAGTCTTTTGCCTCTGCAAGTAAGCGCAACTGGGCCCTCTGCAGCAGTGTCTCAGCAGCAGTCAACACCACGCCGCAGCTCACGTCGCAACAGCGGCAGCAGCAGAGCCCAGCGACAGCGGCAGCAACGTGCACTGGCTGCAGTTCCTGCGGAAGATTCTCTTTTCAACAGCAGTGCACCACCGAGAGAGGCGTGTTCCGATAAAAAAAGTCCAGAGGAGCAGCACCCACGCTTATGCGATCACCGCTTTTTGCAAAAAATTTACACGCGGCCTGCGCGTCCACAGCAGCAAAACCACACCAATCAGAACTATACCTGAACTTGTTATACGCCTGCGTGGCTAACGAAGCACCACGGCATCAATCAGGCTGTACATACCTGTATAGAATGAGACATCAAGACACAGAGGAGATATCCACAAGCACATGAAGAAGACTGGAAACATTACTATTATTGCCCCGAAATCTCTCTCTCACATGACCAGCAGCAGCAGCATAACAGCAACAGCGGCAACTCGGCAACAGAGCTGTATCAGCAGGCTCCTTGCTGCCTCCTCGCAAGACGAGCAGCATGCTGCGACAGCGATCGGTCCATAGATGCGGCTGCAACGCCATACGGAACAAACTGCAACCGGCAAGCGCCAGTAAAGATTCAGTGTCACACGCGAGGAGATAAAGAAGACAAGGAAAAACACGAAGAACGCAGCAGCAGTCCCTCTCAAGAGGGAAGCAGCCGCATTAGAGGACAGACGTAGCAGCAAAAAGCAACAGGACGCGGATCCACCTGCACCACTAACAGACCCGGGAGAAGCAGCAGCAGCGCGGTGGTGTTCCGCATAAAGACCACAGCAGAAAGGAGAACAGAACATATGATGAGAGGTGCCGCAGAGTATAAATTCAATGAGCAGAGCAAGAGCCATCGTCAGCGAAACAGAGGAGAAAGCAGCAGCAGGAGATATGTGCATCTGAAGGTGAAACTACCTACATGCACTGGCAGCATGCAGAAGTTATACAGATCCGTAGTGTACATATACTTCACCACATACATAAGAGAGAAACAAGCAAGACCTGCCCCTTCTTAACCTGCCCCGAGATCGTCTACAACGTTCAATAATGCTCTTCCAGTGTATGTACACCTGACGCTCAGATAGTTGCGCAGCCGCCACACGGGGAAAACCAGGCGAAGAGGCGAGAACAACGAAACTCTTTCTGCCTCTCTCCGCTCTTGTATGTACATATATCTGCGTAAGCGCGTTGAGGAGCTGCTGCTGCTGCGATGCTGCCGCTACTTGACTCCCCTCTCTGAAGGATTGAGCTCTTCTTCACTCCTCGAGTAGCATGCAGGTCCTGTCTGAATTCCCCTACTCTACCGCCTCGCTCGATGGAATAACCGCTAACAATGCTGCCGCTGCTGCAGCTCCATTGCTGGGTGTCAGCAGCTTCTGCTCCTGCTCAGAACGATGCGCACTACTGTTCGCTGCCTTCACGGGGTAAACAGCTTGCGCAGAAGGCAAAGAAAATAAGCAGGACATCCGACGCATGTATCAGCTGCCCGTTCTTCTTGTGGAAGTATCATATGCGCTGGGCGACTATAGCACCTAACACGGAGCTCTGACTGTGCATAATTATACGAGAATTCTTCTTCACGTTTGTTGCTGTGTACCTTCTGCTGCTGAGCGATGACGTGAGTTTTCACAGAAACATACCTTCTGAATGATGTGCTACTCTTACAGCAGAGACGGAACAACCGCTGACTCTTGTCACTGCTTACAGACTGAAACGTTTGCGGCTGCGAAAAGATATACAAGCGCTGGTTGTTGTTGTTGTAGTTTCTGCTTTGAAAAATTAGATTCTATCTCTGTGCAACTGCGTGTATGCAGATAGAAAAGAAATTTTTCTTTTCCATATTACAACGCCGCATACGAGTAAAAACTTCGACCTTCCCGCACTGCCAGTATCCACAAAAAGCGAGTGAGAGGTCATTTCGAGCATTGTACGTAAAACCGCAGCGGATACAGAGTATTCCTGCCCAATGAAAAAGACAATCATTACTCGGCACCAATCCACGGCTTGATTCGCTTTTTTACTTATTTCACAGCGTAGAAGGACGGGACTTTATCCTCTATTCTGTAGAAGGGTTGGGGTAACAACTCTGACATAGCGTCGCTGCAGTTGCAGCTATCATTGCCATTGCTGCTTCGGCCTTTTCTGCTGCTACTTTTCTCAAACCCCTGCTAGGCGCTTCATCAGAGAACAGGGCTTGGACCGCCACTGGCAATGCAATACGCAGGTGCTCCTGCTTCTTCGCTGCGAATGCTGCTGCTTCTTCTCTGCTGGTGCTGCTGCTTTCTTCTCTGCCGTGCTTTTGCTGCTTTCCTACTGCTGTTTATCTTGTGCTGCGGGGCTGGCGTTCCTCGGCTCCCAGCTCTGCGGCTGCTGCGACCTACCTTGTCCCGCGAACACGACGCATATCTCGCCGAAGCTCTCTGTTATTAGACAGAGGAGGAGGAGAAGCAAGCGGAGGGACATGAAGAGGCAAAGCGCGCCAGCAAAAGGCCGGGAGAGAGCGAAGGGCGTAAGGAGGAAGAGAAATGAGCAGACGAAGAGAAAGAAGGGAGAACAAGAACAGCAAAGGCGTAATGCAAAGTGTCAAGAACTGCAAAAGGTGGACAACAGACCGCCTGCGCTCTTGCGGCGGAGCAGCAGCTTGAGGGGAAGCAGGAGTACAGCAGCAGGAACAACAGTTGTATCAACAACAGCGGCAGCAACAACAGCGGCAGCAACAATAACAGCGGCAGCAAACAATAACAGCAACAGCGACAATAACAGCAACAACAGTAACAGCGATAGCAGCAACAACAGCAACAGCGGCAGCAGCAACGACAGCAACAGCGGCAGCAGCAATAACAGCGGCAGCAACAGCGGTACCACTACCGGCAGCAGCAGCAACGGCGGCAGCAGGTAGTACCGGTGGCAACAGCAGTAACATAGTGGGAGCAACAACAACAGGTAGTGCCAAAGCGGCAACTCCGGCTGGAGGGTGGTGGTGTTGGGTAAGCGTTGGTACGTGTGAGTTGGCGATGAAGAAGCAGCACGAGAAACTGCAGCAGCACCTTCACAGCAGCAATAGGATGGGGAGGGTGGGTCATAATCGCCCAGCAGCAACCCTGCCTGTTATATGGAAGCACAATACAGCACCAACACTACCGCGGTACCAGAGCCAGAGGCAGCTGCTGCGCAGTTGTGTGGCGCTGCGACACTGGCACTATCATGGAACAGCAGAAGAACCACTAGCCACTGCTGCCGGGTAGCGTGTACCGCGCGTTAACAGTTTCATGTTACGGCAATTTCGTTGGAGGTTCTTCAAATAAAAGGTCTGCTATTTACTCGTTTAAGATTGGGACTACAGCACCAGCGAGAAGCAGCTGAAGGCAGCAACAGGAACACGAAACAGCAGCCTGGCGGCGGTTACAAGGGCTCTGTGAAGCTGCCTCCACGATCCACTATCTGGAGCAGAAAGGAATGATGCGAATACGAATGACGTAGCTTTCTTCTTTCTTCGCACCTCACATGTGGAGCAACGTTACTCACTACCCATCGTCGCACTACAGGACAAGCTTCTGGTCTTATCCGCTAGTGGCGCTGTAGCAAGTTGACTGTCAACGCCAGCTGTGATATGAGCCGTAGTTTAGAGATTTCTGCAGTTGCTGTCTTTTGATGCTCGTAGCTAGGTACGTGAGTTGTAGCAGCACGACAGTTGTGTTGCAGCGTCTGCTGCAAGAAGTTTGTAGCAGCAGCGACAGGGGACCTTCAGGATCCTTGATTGTACTTGCATCATCAAAGACGCTGAGAGGTTTATCAAGACGCGGATGCTCTCGGGCACTTCGGGACGCGCGCATTAGCTACAGCAGATATATATTTAACGGCGTGAAAAAGGTACAGCGGTCTGAGGCAATGTACTGGTGCACTCGTGTGTAATCAGTGTATCAGCAGCAACTTATTCCCGTGCCGGAGGGGCTCTGTGTGGTTTGACGGCTTCCCAGCGAGCGAAGAATCGATGACGTTCACGTCATTCACAAGGTGGCCGCCCGCGTGTTGGGGGGAAGGAAAGGACAAAAACATTGCCCAGAATAGCATATATCGCTGCAACGCAGCAGCGACATCATGATGAACAGAGCAGTACAGATGGGCGCAGATGGATGGAACACGCTAGAGTGTGATAGCAGTAGGTGGAGGCACTGTGGAACATACTAGTTGAGATTGACAGCAGCAATAGTGGGGACTTCGAAGCACATTAGTGTGTGGTAGCAATAACTGGACGAACTATGCAACAGCATCTGGTGCAAGCTTCTTCTGAAACCTTGAGCGCAATCGATTCAATGTAAGTTCTGCGGCAGCAGTCGATCAGCTATTCGCATGGACACTACTCATGACTCCACAGCGTTGTGCCACGGCAGCTGGAGGTGGACATACGTATGCACGTAAGACGCGAGTGAACGGGGAAGAATTGTCAAAGGCACAGCTCGGAACGGTAGAGATGAGTACGGCAGGAACAACATGATCAGGACACTCAGACAGAGAAGACACCAGCAACACGAGGTAGAGCAATACAAATAAGGTGATGCACCGGCAGCATTAACAAATGACATTCAGTAGAAGTTGACGACACGACGGCAACCACTTGCTCTTCTATAGCAGCGTTGGCAGGTGTGTGGCAGCAATTCGAGCGGCGCTGAAGCTCAGGCTGTTGTAGCGGCGGCAAGAAGTGGTTTACGCAACGTGGCAACTGAGGCTGTGATCGAGGAAAACTACCACAGCAGCAATAGGGGCATGAAAGCCTCGTTTACAGAACACAGTGAGCGATAGGAGTCGGAAAGGTGCGGCGGCTTGCACAGCTGCCGATATCATCCAAATACGGGAAATGGCACCGTTGCAAGAGGCACGTAAAAGCTGTTAACAAGTAATATCACCGTCAGGGTAGCGTGAGGCCTAGTTGATCCCGTCGCGTTTCAGAACTTTTTCACATGATGTGGAAAACAGGCACAGTTCTTACTGTTCAATACATATATATATATATATATATATATATGATCTCCCCACCGATTTAAGTCTCACAACAGCTCCACACACGCGTAGGGATTTGATTGTCTACAACACGTTTGGCTTGTACGGTCACTGGTATAACTCTGTACAACACTCTGAAGGCACCTTGACTCCGAAATATAGCGTACATAACTATGGACAAGTCGCGGTGGTCGCGTATCAGGTGTCTTTGTATGCCCCCATGTGCATACCGCCCCCGGGTGCTTCCGAAGACATTTTCTTGTCTTCTGCTGGACCCACGTCCGCACTCCTCCCCTGTAACACATGTAGATGGCCGTTGGTGCATCTGTCGAGATCCTTGCATGACGGAATGTGTAGCAGGAGACATATAGAATCGCCCCACGACTGCAGTTTGTGCCGCCACTCCGCATCCTCTCCGAGGTTGGCTGTGAAAAGCTGTAAGCGCGAACATCTTGAGCAGTCCGTTTACCCAAAGTTCGCGTAAGGGATGGCAGGCTCGCATAAGGTAGGAGTCTCTCCATGGAGGTGAACTGGTGTGGAGTGATTAGCTAAGAGGCAGCCCTTGAGTCAGCTGCTTTCCCGTTAGGAAGGTGCCAGGAGGACCCAGGATGTTTCCGTTTTCAGGTGAGCGTCATGTTGTACCATATTTTTTCACATCGTTACGCTGATGCGGTCATAGACACTACCTATATTGCGCCCCTTCTAGTAGAACTACGGCTTCGTTTAGCAAGGTATGTTTTTTCTGAGCGTTGTTCTGGGGGTCAGGAACGCTGGCCTCACGACTCGCCTGTTATGGAATGTATATCGTTCCCGCAGTGCAGGGCTGTATCTGAAGCAGGTAGAACACTGTAAAACTGTCATCACGGTAACGAATCCAATATGCTTTGACTTCGAAGTGTACGTATATACGCAAAACACAAGTTGTATGAGTATCTGTACCTCGTTCCAACTGTAAAAAGCCCGCTGTCCTCCCAGCGGATTTCTCTACGTGGTCTTATGCAGGCCGTATCATCGAAATGTATACTACCGATGTGGAGACAGATGTATATTTCGGTAGGTGAAGCTGTATAGTGATAGCGTCATCGACTTGCAACGACAGAACTACGCGCACTCACAACTCAACTGCTACGCCTCTGTCTCTCCACACAGCTGTGTCTCTTTGTTGCATTCAGTCAGAGCACCTCGCTTTAGGCATTCATCGAGCATTCCTCTGTCAATCCGACTGACTTGCCGCAGATACAGCGCCACTGAGAGTGACTACGTACACGCAAGGCGTTCTTGATGGTGCTGCCATGTCCAATGATACTTCTTCCACGTTTAAGCCGATGTAAAAAGATGTAAGCACTGAGTAACACTCTGAGGATCCTCGCCGTTTCTAATGCTGTAGCGTTCTCGGTAAAGTCTGGCATCTCGTCTTGGGTGCCACTGCGTGTTTTGAGTGAGTCGCAAGGACATGACACCGTGGCTTACGATCTTAGGGCTGCTGTCCCTGCTTTTACTCTCGCTGTAGGCGCTGTCGTCCACTTAGCTCTCATGCCGCTTCGGTTTCTTTTTCGACTTGCTGGCACTGCGAAATTTGCGCTGGTGCTCTCCCTTGTAGTAACTACATCACCGTGCACATCGAACGTAGGAGGACCAGCGATTTCCTGCTGCTTGTGATCTTACTCCTTCTGTTGCTGCAATCCCTTCCCTTCCTGCTGCGGTTGTAATTACTCGAGTCTACGACTGTATATGCGTTCGCTACTGGTTCTGCGTCTGCATGTTCAAATATCCGTACTGTGCAGCGGAAGTTTGCACATTTGAGGCGTTTTTGAGCTTCTCCTGCGGCAGCGGCAAGGCACATTCTCGCCGGGTTTCGACGGTTAACGCATTGAAGCGTCTACCTTGAGGGAAGGCACAGGGCAGAGCAGCTAGTTCCACCACATTGAGTGAGTCCCGGGGTGTCCCTTGTGCTTTTGCGCTGCCGCGACTGTTACTGTTCCCGCTGCCGCTGTTGTATTGGGCTGCTGCTGCTTTGGGCTATCCTATCGCTTGAGACTGCGGCTTCTCCTGTTTTTGTTCTCTGTAGCGCTGCCGCGCTTCTTGATAGTGTTCTGCGGACACGCGTATCTCGCCGGTTTTGTGCTTTTGTTCAGTTCGTCGCAATTTCAGCGCAGCTGTTGTCGTTGCTCCTCTGTGGAACTAACCGTGCGACCGCCCTTGGGATGCTGTTGCTTTTGCGGCGGTCTGCTGCGTTGAGAAGGGGTGGGAGGGGGGTTTCGCCAGTGTTGAAAAGGGTCGGGAGCAATGCTGCAACTGCTGCCGCTTCCTATGCGCTAATCATCCACAATAAAGAACCCGTGTCAGACCTGCCTGCTCTGTGATACCGCTTGTCTGCAGAGGCGCGTTCACGCTCCGCTGCCGCTTTATGTTACGCTGCCCTTCTGCCTCTTCCGGCTCTGTGTTGCGGAAGCAGCGACAACCATCTCTTGGCGTAGCAAGCCGTGTAGTTTATCCAGGTTCCGATATACTGTTGAGTCGCGCAGCAGACAGATGGTAAATGTCTGTGCAGTAACAGATGATGTTTTTTCCCGTCCAGCAAATGCAATATGCGGCGACAGCGACAGCATCGGCGTAACCTACGCGAAGACCATCAGCAGTTAGAGCACGCGCAACACAATGTTCAGCTCACTTCTTCTCCATGTTCAGGTGTAGCGTTGGTGGTGCTCTTCCTCGTGCTGTGCTGCGTTGTGCGTTCATGAAAGCATTTGCGTGAACTGGAGTAGTAGCTGTTTTCTTATGTTGTCATCAAAGGATCTTTTTCGCAGTCGCGGCGGCAGTGAGCAGCTGCCACCGCCACACGGGCACAGGGGCAAGAGCCACCGCATATCAAGAGGAAATGCATTTTCCTTCGACGGTCATGGGTGGCCTTTTTAAAATCTTTTCCTCTGTGCGCTCGCTTTGCCTACCTCAGTTTCCCTCTTCGTTTCCTGCCTACCTATCTTCCTACTTGCAAAATATCCTCATCCCTCCTTCTTCGCAAAGGAAAGGCGGCTCCATTACATACCCCAGTTCCAGTGTACGTACGCGCAGCGCGGTTGGAGCGTACGTACACCCCAAGTGCGATATTGCGTGGACGCCATAAAAACATTCTAGCGTGTATGCGACTCTCCCTCCGCGCGGTAGGTGATTGTTCTCATTCATCCCCACAATTTTCTGCCTATTATTGACGGAGAGGATCAACGTTGTACCCGATTAACGCCATGATCCCATGCGTCAAATATTATTTGATGTCCGCTTTCTAGTTCGATCTTACGCGCCAGAGCAAGTGCGCAGGGGAAAGCACTTCTGCCGTACGCCCGGGAGACGTGGACGATCATGTCCCTTATGACAAAACGTCTTTCGTCGCCTTCGTTTTCCGGGTCATTTCGTAAAACAGATATCAGCAGCTTCTTTGTGATAACAGGACGGCGTAACGTTTTTTCGCCTTCAGATCCCGACGTTCCTCTCTCCGCACAGCCAGCGCAGCGTCCGTCGGCTTCTTCGTATGTCGTCTTTTCTGCGTGCTTCATCTTCACCACCATTTTCTCGTATTCTCCTGAACTGTCGTCTCTCTCTGCAGATCCTCCTCCACTAGCTCCATCCCTGTCCTTCACTTCTCCGCCGTAGGCCATACTACACACTACTTTGAGTCGAGCTCAGGGGCGCTGCGATGCAGCTACTAGTTAGGATTTCACCTTTCCACTTTTTTCGCGTTAACTTTCCGTATGGGAGCCTTCTTCATCACGCGTCCCGCTGTTGCAGAGACGTCTTCTCTGTATTGGTGAGGACTTCAATATTTTGCAGTGGGTGTCCGGTTTGCTTAGTATATTGAGCATAGCCTTCTTCCGTTTAGCGAACGTGTGATAGTTGTCATTCTTCCTTGTGTCCGCTGCGCGATCGTCAGAGCCACGTAGTAGCCTTGAGTCCAGATTTTATTACATCAGACGCAGCGGATCATCACGTGTTTTTCTTGCGAATGTGAGGCGACTTCGTCTTCATTCTTTGAGTGTTATTCGATCGGCAGAACAAGCAATTTTATACTTGAGATATCTGTCTCGTACTCAGCCGTAAAGTGTCCATCATCATCATCCCGCATCCGTGCGTCGATACAGAGAGAATTTTTTACATGGAGCTCTGTTTAGGGCAGCCCTTGCGCTAGCTGCGCGCGGAGTTCTCTGCTTTCAATCTCATTCTCCAGCAGACAAGAGTCCCGAGCATATGCTAGGCAGAGTGTTTTCTGTGGTTCCCCACATCGGCAATTGTTGAAGATCTTCGCAGCGCCTGTAATGGAGCGCACCAGCAGGAAGAGAGAGCACGAGTAGCTCTTTGATATTTCTTGCGAAGAGGTCTACTCGGTGCTGACACATTTGACAACCATCTTTTACTAGATGTCCCAGAAAAGCAAGTTGTTCTTCATCCGGAAGTGACTGCTACCGAGACGTGGCTTTTCACTTGTATACAAAACAGCCACGTCTTTGTCTCTGTCTCCCTGTCTTCCTGACTCTTTTTCCATGCATGTCTGTGCGCCCCGCTACAGAAGTTGTGATGAGCTCTGATTTTCTGTATTTTCACAATATTCTCTCCTTTACGAAGAGACTGATTCTGCACTTTTTTTGTTTTCAAATCTTTGAATCACATGCTTTCAGAGGCTCATCGTCAACCTCATGGCCTATGCAGCAAGACACATGTAAGGGCAGGGAACGCGGGGAAAATATCAACGTGATAGAATAGTCGAAGAATTCTGCTGCAGGTGTGCGAGTTTGCTTTCCTTGTGTTGCTGCGCAGGTCATGCTGAAGGATTCATAACTGCTACGCGCGTTCTTCTGCACGAACGCATCCCACCTGCCCGTCATCTTGTCTATTGACGGTAAGAGACAGTTCCATCTTCTAGAGTGACGCGGAGGTCTAGCAACTTTTCTGCAGACCATCACAACTTTGCTCTTATTCGATATTTGCATCATCTTTATTTTCCCATTTTGCTCCTCTTGATCTTTTTTTATCTCGCTTCTGTATTTAGAAATGTTGTTCTTCGTCGCCCACAAATGGAAATGTAGACGTAGAAGTCTGATGCTGCTGTCATCTTGTTCTTCCTCCTCTTCTCTCTTCCTCTCTCACTTTTTCTTTTCTTTTTAGTTTGGGTGACATTCCTTGTGAAGGGTCCTTCATCATTGAGCGGGCATTGTTCTGTAACACTTCTAGCGCCAGTTTACTATTTTCGTTCTTCTGGCCGGAGAGATTGCTGTCGCTTATATTTTCTCGCTGTTGCTGGTCTTCGCTTCTGCATCTCTTCTATGCAGCGTCCTCTGAGGCAGCAGAAGCAGCAACAGAAGGCAGCAGCAGCACCCCGAGAGGAGGCGGCAGCAGCTGAGGAAGAGGCAGCATGAGGCAGACGGCAGCAATAGGATCACAATCCACGAGCCACAATGTTCAAGCCGAAGGAGCATTCCGGCAGGAGTGGATACAGCAGCAGTGACGTGTTGTGATTCTTCCTGGGGCAAAACGCAGCGGGAACAGGACTAATTGTGGTGTGCTGCTGCAGCAGGTTGCCCTATCCAGTTACAGCAGCAGCAGCAGTTTTCGCAGATGAGAAATCTGTATTCAGAGGCATATTCATGTGCTTTCCTCCAGCAGCTGTCCACGTAGAGCAGCAGCAGAGAGGGAAGAAGCTTTTATAGGAGCCGTAGATTGACATCCATCAAGGTGTTGATAAGGTAACAGCAGCAGCAGACGGGCGAGAATTTCAGCAACAGAAGGAGTAGCTGTGATTCAGGAGAAGCGGTTGACGAACAGTTGTAGCAGCAACTTTACAGAGAGGAGGTTTCTGTCCGCGACAACAGCAAAAACAGCAACATATAGAGATACTCGGTGCATGCATTTTTTTTCACTATGAAGGGCTGAAGATGCATAGTGGAAGGGTCGCCCATGATACAAACGATGCTCGCCTGTATTTTCTTCAGTGTCTGTGTTTTCGCTGTACACTGCGGCTCTCTTTTCCTCAGCAGCAGGAGGGGTGTACATACACCTGAGCGAAGAGCTTTCAAGCGGGAAGCGCGGTAAGCAGGAGGAGCTTCATATAGCAGCGAGAACACGTGTCGGGTGCTGCTGTGTGGGAAAGGCGAATCAAAAAGGAAGAACTCTGGAGTGCTTTGCCGGACAGTCAGGTAGGTGTCTTTGTTACTCCAGACATCTCTTGTAATGATATATTCTTCTCTCCGCCGTCCTGCTGCGCTTCTCGCTGTTCCTTCTACTATTCCTTGCTGTGCACGCATTTGCTGCTTCTTCCTGTTGCATTTTTCTTCTTCGTGGTGGCGGAGATCCTCCACTGCCGCGTGGAGGGCGAGTCTCTGTGGCTGTGCCTCATCTACCTGCTGCTCTGCTGGATTTCTTCCTGCCTGCTGCTACAACGCTTCACACGTATACATCTCTCTACATTGCATTCACGAGTTTGTATGTAAATGCATATGGACATGAAGAGAGATATGTAAACGTCGAGGAGGGTTAATCATTGTACGGACACATAACTGTGCGGTCTATTGATATATGCGCATCTACCCTGTATATACGTATCTGCAGCGCTACACGTATGCATGTGTATCACCGTTATTCGGTTGAGAGAGGTCTGCGGTGGCTCTTTCCGTCTTTTTTGTCGTCTCTGTTCTGACGGGGAGATGTGGTCGCGGTAGCTGCTACGCTAGCTGCTGCACTCCTCCAATGTCTCCGCATACTCACACGTTTGACTCGCTGGTCCGTGTTTCAAGCCAGCATCACAGAATACAGGTTCCCTTCCTCCTCCTGTATATATATATATATATATATATATTCATCTGTCCATTGTAGTGCGTTTGTGTCCATTTTTTTGGGGGAAGAAGAGGGAGGAGCGGGGTGAGAGACGTTTTCGTGGCCACATGGAGTGTTGATACTATGTTCTGGCTTCGGCATCTTCGAGATCATTTCTGTTTCCGCTGCAACAGTCACTCCGTGTCCTTCATCATGAGGATTTATATCTGCAGACATTGCTTTGCATGCGGATGTCTACGCGCAGTGGTGAGAGACGCTCTCTCAAAGACATTAAAACATAGTCGTCACAAATGTACAATTCCACCGTCACGCGAGTGGGAGGCTCTTTCTCTTCTGTATTCACAGTGGTATCTCCTATTTATTCTTTGTGGGGCAGGCTGTTTGGCAATCTGCTCGAGTCTCTGTGTAGCATGCGTCCTTTTCTTCGTTTATGGCTGGTGTCTCCTGCAGAGACGAGACGGCACCAGTTGTGATATGTGGGACAGTGAATTGATGCAGTCTCATGGATTGTCTTTTCTGCGTTGTCTCCCCTCTTCTTTGCTGCGGTGGTGCCAGGGCTGTGCTTGGAAGGTCGTCTCGATCTGCTGCTGCTGCTGCTCGTGCTGTCGATGCTGCTGCAGGACTGGGGCGATGCTGGGCCAGAAGAGGATCGTGCGCATTTGTACGGCCGGGGAGGAGGAGGGGGTGCCGAACGGCAGTAGCTATTACTCGGGGTCATCCTCTTCATACAGCAGCAGCAGCAGCAGATCGGGCATGGCAGGGGCTGCAGGCGGTGGTCGGTCAGTATGCCAGTGGGGTCGTCGGGTGGGAATGGTGGTGGTGGAGGTGGTGGTGGTGAAGGGTATTACCGCAGCAGCGCAGGTGGTAGTAGTGGCG
>JAEOAE010001344.1:0-26451 GCA_036365155.1 Meriones psammophilus | reverse complement strand
TAACCATAACCTAAACCTAACCCTAACCCTAACCCCAAACCTAACCCTAACCCTAAACCTAAACCTAAAACTCCAACTTAACCCTAACCCTAACTCCTAACACTAACTTGTTCCTACAGGAACAAGTTTCCAACTAAAGAACATAAACGCAAAGCACTACTTTGTAACCAAATCACATGTGTGCCACTGGGCACAATTAGGAATGCAGGAAAACTGAAATGTGATATATCACATTGTACAACACAGAACAAGTTTCAACGAATGAACAGAAAAGCAAAGCAATACTTTAAATTAAATCACATGTGTGTCACTTCCGCACAATTAGAATACAGGAGAACTGAAAAGTGATATGACAAATATATAGCATAAGAACAAGTTTCAACGTAAAGAACATAAACTCAAAGTACAATTTGAAACTAATCCACATACGTTTTGCCTGTCTGCTAATTATTATAACAGGAAACTGAAGAGGATATAACGCACTGTGTAAAGCACAGAAACAATTTTCCATCGGAAGAACAGAAACACAGAGCATTGGTATTTAAACTAATTCATATGTTTGTCGCTGTTCAATTATTATAACAGGAAAACTGAAAAGGATATAACCCTAATCCTAACTCCTAACCCTAACTTGTCCTAACAGGAACAAGTTCAAAGAAAGGACATAAAGAAAAGCACTACTTTCTTGGAAACTGGAATCACATGTGTAATAATTACCAAATAGGGAATATGGAAAACAGAAAAGTGGATATAACGAGTGTACAGCACAGGAACAAGTTTCAAATAAAAGAACAGAAAAGTAAAGCACTACTTTGTAAACTAAATTACATGTGTCTCTCGCCAATTAGGGAATACAGGAAAAACTGAAGAGTGTTATCTCTGACTGTATGGCACAGAAACAAGTCACGAAAGAACAGAAACACAAAGCACCATTTTGTAAACTAAATCACATGTGTGTCGCTTGCACAATTAGGTAAACAGGAAATCTGAGAGTGATATATCACACCATAGAGCAGAAACAAATTTCCAACAAAAAAGATCAGAAAAGAAAAGCAGCACGTACTTTTAAACGGAATCACATGTGTGTTGATCACCAATTAGGAATACAGTGAAAAACTGAAAAGTGTGTTTCTCACTGTATGACAGAGAAACAAATGTTTCCATCGAAAAGAATAGAAACGCAAAGCACAACTTTGTAAAACTAATTCACATACGTGTTGCCCTTTCAATTATTATAACAGGAAAACTAAATAGGTGATATATCACACTGCAAAAACAAGTTTCCAACAGAAACAAGTTTCCAACAGAAGAACAGAAACGCAAAGCACTACTTTGTGAACTAAATCACATGTGTGTCGCTGCCTCATTTAGGGAATACAGGAAAAAAAAAGTGTTATCATGACTGGATGGCACACAGAAACACGCTTCCTTCAAGGAACAGAAATGCAAAGCAAACTTTGTAACCACTACATACGTGTCGCTGTTCAATTATTATAACAGGCAAACTGAAAACTGATATAATCCTAACCCTAAGACTAAAACCTAACCTCAACGCTATAACCCTAACCCAACACCAACCCTTACCTCTAACCCTAACACTAACCATAATCCTAAACCTAACCCTAACTATAAATCATAACCTAACCCTAACCCTAAACCTAAAACCCAAACCTCAACCCTAACCCTAACCCTAACTCCTACTAACTTGTTCCTAATAGGAACAAGCTCCAAACGAAAGAACATAAACGCAGTGCACTACTTTGTAACCAAATCATGTGTGCCACTGTGACAATTAGGAATGCAGGAAAACTGAAATGTGATATATCACATTGTACAACACAGGAACAAGTTTCGAAAATGAAATAACAGAAAAGCAAAGCAATACTTTGTAAATTAAATCACATGTGTGTCACCTCCGGGTACAATTAGGGGAATACAGGAGAACTGAAAAGTGATATTGCACTGGTATAGCACAAGAACAAGCTTCAACGAAAAGAACATAAACTCAAAGTACAATTTGTAAACTATCTCACATACGCTTTGCCTGTTCAATTATTATAACAGGAAAACTGAAGAGTGATATAACGCACTGTAAAGCACAGAAACAATTTTCCATCGAAAGAACAGAAACACAGAGCACAGCATTTTAAACTAATTCACATACGTGTCGCTTGTTCAATTATTATAACAGAAAAACTGAAAAGTGATATAACCCTAATCCTAACCCCTAACCCTAACCCCAGAACTATAACCCTAAAACTATCCCCAACCCTAGCCCTAACCTGTAACCCTAATCCTATCATAACCCTAACCCTAAACCGAACCCTAACCCTAACACTAACTTGTTCTGAACAGGAACAAGTTTCCAACAAAAGAATATAAACGCAAAGCACTACTTTGTAAACTAAATCACATGTGTGTCACTTACCCAATTAGGAATACAGGAAACCTGAAAAGTGATATATCGTGACTGTACATCACAGGAAGAAGTTTCAAATAAAAGAACAGAAAAGCAAAGCACTACTTTTAAACAGGAATCACAAGTGTGTAGCTTGCTCAATGAGGAATACAGGAAAACTGAAAAGTGATATATTGCACTGTATGGCACAGAAACAAGTTTCATCAAAAGAACAGAAACGCAAAAGCACAACTTTGTAAATAAATCACATGTGTGTAGCTTGCTCAATTAGGATTACAGGAAAACTGAAAAGTGATATAACCCTAACTCTAACACCTAACCCTAAACCTAACCCATAATCCTAACCCTAACCATAACCCTATCCTAACCCTAACCCTAAACCGAACCCTTTCTAATCCTAACTTGTTCCAACAGAAACAAGTTTCAAAAGAATATAAACACAAAGCACTACTTTGTAAAGTAAATCATATGGGTGTCACTAGCTCAATTAGGAATGCAGGAAACCTGAATAGTGATATATTCAGTGTACAGCACAGGAAGAAGTTTCAAACGATAGAACATAACAGCAAAGCACTACTTTTAAACGGAATCACATGTGTGTCGCCGCCATTAGGAATAACCCTAAACTGAAAAGTGTTATCTCCTAACTGTATGGCACAGAAACAAGTTTCCATCAAGGAACAGAAAAGCAAAACACAACTTTGTAAAACTAATTACATACGTGACTACTGTTCAATTATTATAACAGGAAAAAACTGAAATGTGATATAACCCTAACCCTAACCCTAACCCTAACCCTAACCCTAACCCTAACCCTACCCTAACCATAAATATAAACTTAACCGTAACAACACCTAACACTAACTTGTTCCTAACACCTAACAAGTTTCCAACGAAAGAACATAAACGCAAAGCACTACTTTTAAACTATATCACATGTGTGTTGCTCCTCAATTAGGAATACAGGAAAACTGGAAAAGTGATATATCGAACTGTACAGGCAAAGAACCAAGTTTTCAAACAAAAGAACAAAAACGCAAAGCACAAACTCTTTGTAAACTAATTAAACATACCTGTCGCCGCTGAATTATTATAACAGGAAAACTGAAAAGTGATACAACCCTAACCCTACCCCAACCCTAACCCTAACCCTAAACCTACCCAAACCTAACCCTAACCCTAAACCTAACACTAACTTGTCCTAACGGAACAAGTTTCCAATGAAAAACCTAAACTCAAAGCACTAATTGGAAACTATATCACATGTGTGTCACTACTTAATTAGGAATAACAGGAAACCTGAAAAGTAATATATCGCACTGTACAGCACTAACAAATTTCCCTAAGAACAGAATAGCAAAGCCCTACTTTTAAACGGAAATCACATGTGTGTTACCGCTTCAATTGGGAATATAGGAAAACTGAAAAGTATTATCTCACACTGTAACACAGAAACAAGTTTCCATCGAAAGAAGAGAAACGTAAAGCACAACTTTGTAAACTAATTCACATATGTGTCGCCTGTTCAATTAGTATAACAGGAAAACTGAAAAGTTATATAACCCTAACCCTAACCCTAACCCTAACCCACTAACCTTAACCCTACCCTAACCATAACCCTGTAACCTTAACCATAACCTAAACCTAACCCCTAACCCTAACCCTAAACCTAACTTTAACCGTAAACCTACCCTAACCCTATCCCTAACACTAACTCTAACTTGATCCTAACAGGAACAAGTTTCCAACGAAAGAACATAAACTCAAAGCACTAATTGGAAATAAATCACATGTGTGTCTCTTACTTAATTAGGAATACAGGAAAACTGAAAAGTGATATATCGCACTGTACAGCACAGGAACAAGTTTCGAACGAAACAATAGAATAGCAAAGCTCTACTTTTAAACGGAATCACATGTATGTAGCTTGCACAATTAGGAATACAGGAATACTGAAAAGTGATATATTGCACTGTACAGCACATGAACAAATTTCAAACAAAAGAACAGAAAAGCAAAGCACGACTTTTAAACGGAATCACATGAGTGTTACTCGCTCAATTGGGAATATAGGAAAACTGAAAAGTATTATCTCACACTGTACGGCACAGAAACAAGTTTCCATCGAAAGAAGAGAAACGCAAAGCACACTTTTGTAAAACTAATTCATGTGTGTCTCCTGTTCAATTATTATAACAGGAAAACTGAAAAGTGGTATAACCCTAACGCTAACCCTAACTCCCTAACCCTAACCCTAACCCTAACCCCAGAATCCCAACCATAACCCTAAACCTAACCCCTAAACCTAACCCTAACACTAACCTGCTAACACTAACCCTAAACCTAACCCTAACCCCAAACCTAACTCTAACCCTAACCCTAACCCTACCCTAAACCTATTCATAACCATAACTTGTTCTTAACAGGATCAAGTATCCAACGAAAGAATATAAACGTAAAGCACTATTTTGTAAACTAAATCATATGTGTGTCACTCGCTCAGTTAAGAATACAGGAAAACTGAAAAGTGATATATCGCACTGTACAACACGGGAAGAAATTTCAACGAAGAAGAGAAAAACAAAGCACTACTTTGTAAACAGAATCACATGTGTCGCTGCCAATAAGAAATACAGGAAAACTGAAAAAGTGTTATCTCGCACTGTACGGGCACAGAAAGAAATTTTCATCGAAGAACAGAAACACAAAGCACAACTTTGTAAACGAATTCCACGACGCGTGTGGCCAGTTCAAATATTATAACAGGAAAACTGAAAAGTGATATATCGCACTGTACAGCACAGGAACAAGTTTCCAATGAAAGAACAGAAAAGCAAAGCACTACTTTGTAAAATAAATCACATGTGTGTCGCTAGCTCAATTAGTAATACAGGAGAACTGAAATGTGATATATCAAACTCGATGGCAAAGAATCAAGTTTTTATCAAAAGAACAGAAACGCAAAGCACAACTTTGTAAACTAATTCATATACGTGTCGCTTGTTCATTTATTATAACAGGAAAACTGAAAAGTGATATAACCCTAACCCTAACCCTAACCCTAACCCCTAACCCTAACCCTAACCCTAACCCTACCCTAACCCTAACCCTGACCCTAACCCCCTACCCCTAACCCTAACTGTAACAATAACCCCTAACCCTAACCCCCTAAACCTAACCCTAACCCTAACCCTAAACCTAACCCTAACCCTAACCCTAACCCTAAATTTAACCCTAACTTGTTCCTAACAGGAACAAGTTTTCAAATAAAAGAACATAAATCACACATGTGTCTCTGGCTCAATTAGGAATACAGGAAAACTGAAAAGTGATATATCGCACTGTACTGCAGAGAAAGAAGTTTCCAACTGAAGAACAGAAACGCAAAGCCTCTACTTTGTAAAAAATCAAATGTGTGTGGCTCGCTCAATTAGGAATACATGAAAACTGAAAAGTGATATACCGCACTCTACATCACAGGAACAAGTTTCCAACAAAAGAACAGGAAAGCAAAGCACTACTTTGTAAAGGGAATCACATGTGTTTCGCTCTCTCAATTAGGAATACAGGAAAACTGAAAAGTGTTATCTCAAGACTGTATGGCACAGAAACAAGTTTCCTTCGAAGAACAGAAACGCAAAGCACAACTTTGTAAACTAATTCACATATGTGTCACCTGCTCAATTATTATAACAGGAAAACTGAAAAGTGATATATCGCACTGTAAAGCACAGAAAACAAGTTTCCAACTGAAGAACAGAAACGCAAAACTCTACTTTGTAAACTAAATCACATGTGTGTCGCCGCTCAATTAGGAATACAGGAAAACTGAGAATTGATATATAACACTGTACAGCACAGGAACAAGATTCTAACAAAATAACAGAAACGCAAAGCACAACTTTGTAAACTAATTCACATACGTGTCACCTGTTCAATTATTATAACAGGAAAAGTGAGAATTGATATAACCCTAACCCTAACCTAAAGCCCTAACCCTAACCCTAACCCTAACCCTAACCCTAACCCTATCCCTACCCCCAACCCTAACACCTAACCCTACCCTAACCCTAACCCTAACCCTAACCCTAACCTAACCTTCAACCTAACCCTAAATCCTTCCAAACATGAACAAGTTTCCAACGAAAGAACATAAACGCAAAGCACTACTTTTTAAACTAAATCACATTTGTGTCACTCGCTCAGTTAAGAATACGGAAAAACAGAAAAGATATATATCTCCCAGTACAGCACAGGAACAAGTTTCGAACGAAAGAATAGAAAAGCAAAGCACTACTTTGTAAACTGTATCACATGTGTGTCACTCACTCAATTAGGAATAAAGAAAACTGAAAAGTCATATATTGAAGTGTTCGGCAAAGAAACAAGTTTTCATCGAAAGAACACAAACAAAAAGCACAACTTTGTAAAGTAATTCACATACGTGTCACCTGTTCAATTATTATAACAGGAAAACTGAAAAGTGATATAACCCTAACCCTAACCCTAACCCTAACCCGCTAAACATAACCCTAACACTAACGCTAACCCTAATCCCCTAATCGTAAACTTAACCCTAACCATAACCCTACCCTAACCCTTACCCTAACCCTAACTCCTAACAGGAACAAGTTTCCAACGAAAGAGCATAAACGCAACGCCCTACTGTGTAAACTAAATCACATGTGTGTTACTCGATCAATTAAGAATAGAGGAAAACTGAAAAGCGATATATCGAAATGTACGGCAAAGAAGCAAGTTTACATCGAAAAGAACAGAAACACAAAGCACAACTTTTGTAAAGTAATTTACATACGTGTCACCTGTTCAACTATTATAACAGGAAAACTGAGAAGTGATATAACAATAACCCTAACCCTAACCCTAACCCCCTAACCCTAACCCTAATCCTAAACCTACCCTTACCCTAACCCTAACCCTAACTCCTAACAGGAACAAGTTTCCAACGAAAGAGCATAAACGCAAAGCACTACTGTGTAAACTAAATCACATGTGTGTTACTCGATCATTTAGGAATACAGGAAAACTGAAAAGCGATATATCGAAATGTACGGCAAAGAAACAAGTTTACATCGAAAGAACAGAAACACAAAGCACAACTTTGTAAAGTAATTTACATACGTGTCACCTGTTCAACTATTATAACAGGAAAACTGAAAAGTGATATAACCATAACCCTAGCCCTAACACTAACCCCCTAACCCTAACCCTAATCCTAAACCTACCCTTACCCTAACACTAACCCTAACTCCTAACAGGAACAAGTTTCCAACGAAAGAGCATAAACGCAAAACACTACTGTGTAAACTAAATCACATGTGTGTTACTCGATCATTTAGGAATACAGGAAAACTGAAAAGCGATATATCGAAATGTACGGCAAAGAAACAAGTTTACATCGAAAGAACAGAAACACAAAGCACAACTTTGTAAAGTAATTTACATATGTGTCACCTGATCAACTATTATAACAGGAAAACTGAAAAGTGATATAACCCTAACCCTAACCCTAACTCTAAACCCAACCTAACCTTCAACCTAACCCTAACTTGTTCCTAACAGGAACAAGTTCCCAATGAAAGAACATAAACGCAAAGCAATACATTGTAAACTAAATCACATGTGTGTCACTCGCTCAGTTAAGAATACAGGAAAACAGAAAAGTTATATATTGCACTGTACAGCACAGGAACAAGTTTCGAACGAAAGAACAGAAAAGCAAAGCACTACTTTGTAAACTAAATCACATGTGTGTCGCTCGCTCAATTAGGAATACAGGAAAACTGAAAAGAGATATATCGAACTGTTCGGGCAAAAAACAAGTTTTTTGGAAACAAAATCACATCTGTGTCATCCGTTCAATTAGGAATACAGGAAAACTGAAAAGTGATATCTCGCACTGTATCTCACAGAAACAAGTTTCCAATGAAAGAACAGAAATGTAAAGCACAACTTTGTAATCTAAGTAAGATGCTTATAGCCCTTTCAATTAGGAATACAGGAAGAATAAAAAGTGATATCTCCCATTTTAGAGCACAGAAAGAAGTTTCCAATAAAAGAACAGAAACGAAAAGCACAACTTTGGAAACTAAATCACATGTGTGTCACCCGTTGAATTAGGAATACAGGAAAACTGAAAAGTGATATCTCGCATTGTACCTCAACGAAACAAGTTTCCAATGAAAGAAAAGAAATATAAAGCACAACTTTGCAAACAAAGTAACATGTTTGTCATACGTTCAATTAGGAATACAGGAAAACTGAAAAGTGATATCTCCCACTGTAGTGCACAGAAACAAGTTTCCACCAAAAGAATAGTAAGGAAAGTCACAACTTTGTAAACTAAATCACATTTGTGTCGCCCGTTCAATTAGGAATACAGGAAAACTGAAAAGAGATATCTGCACTGTAGTGCACAGAAACAAGTTTCCAACAAAAGAATAGAAAGGCAAAGCAAAACTTTTTAAACTAAATCAAATTAGTGTTGCCCGCTAAATTAGGAATACAGGAAAACTGAAAAGTGATATCTCCCATTTTAGAGCACAGAAAGAAGTTTCCAATGAAAGCACAGAAATTTAAAGCACAACTTTGTAATCTAAGTAAGATGTTTATAGCCCTCTTAATTAGGAATACAGGAAAAAATGAAAAGTGATATCTCCCTTTTGGAGCACAGAAAGAAGTTTCCAATAAAAGAATAGAAACGAAAAGCACAATTTAGTAAACTAAATCACATGTGTGTCAGCCTGCTCCACTAGGAATACAGGAAAACTGAAAAGTGATATCTCCCACTTAAGAGCACAAAAAAAAGTTTCCTTCGAAAATACAGAAATGTAAACACAACTTTGTAAACTAAGTAACATGTGTGTCGACCATTCAATTAGGAATACAGGAAAACTGAAGAGTGATATCTTGCAGTGTAGCACACAGAAACAAGTTTCCAACGAAAGAAGAGAAATTTAAAGTACAAATTTGTAAACTAAGTAACATGAGTGTTGCCCATTCAGTTAGGAATACAGGAATACTGAAAAGTGATATCTCCCACTTTAGAGCACAGAAAGAAGTTCCCAATGAAAGAACATAAGCACAAAGCAGAGCTTTGGAAAATAAATTACATCTGTGTCGCACTTTCAAATAGGAATACAGGAAAACTGAAAAGTGATATCTCCCACTTTAGAGCACAGAAAGAAGTTCCCAATGAAAGAACATAAACACAGAGCAGAGCTTTGGAAACTAAATCACATGTGTGTCGCCTGCTCAATTAGGGAATACAGGAAAACTGAAAAGTGATACCTTGCACTGTACCCCACAGAAATAAGTTTCCAATGAAAGAACAGAAATGTAAAGCACAACTTTGTAATCTAAGTAAGATGTGTATAGCCCTCTCAATTAGGAATACAGGAAAACTGAAAAGTGATATCTTGCACTCAGACCTCACAGAAACAAGTTTCCAATGAAAGAACAGAAAGGCAAAGCACAACTTTCAAAACTAAATCACATGTGTGTCGCCTGTTCAATTAGGAATACAGGAAAACTGAAAATTGATATCTCCCACTTTAGAGCACAGAAAGAATTTTCCAATGAAAGAACAGCAACTCAAAGCACAACTTTGGAAACTAAATCACATGTGTGTCCCCCATTCAATTAGAAATACAGGAAAACTGAAAATTGATATCTCCCACTGTACCTCACAGAAACAAGTTTCCAATGAAAGAACAGAAATGTAAAGCACAACTTTATAAACTAAGTAAAATGTGTTTTGCCAGTTCAATTAGGAATACAAACAAACTTAAAAGTGAAATCTACGACAGTACCACACAGAAAAAGTTTCCAACAAAAGAACAGAAAAGCATCTCACAACTTTGTAAACTAAATATCATTTGTGTTCCCTACTCATTTAGGAATACAGGAAAACTGAAAAGTGATATTTCCCACTTTAGAGCACAGAAAGAATTTTCCAATGAAAGAACAGAAACGCAAAGCACAACTTTGGAAACAAAATCACATGTGTGTCGCCCGTTCAATTAGCAATACAGGAAAACTAAAAAGTTATATCTTGCCCTGTACCTCACAGAAAAAGTTTCCAACGAAAAGAAGAGTAATGTACAGCACAACTTTTAAAATAAGTGACATGTGTGTTGCCCGCTCAATTAGGAATACAAGGAAACTGAAAAGTGATATCTGCCAATGTAGTGCACAGAAACAAGTTTCCAACGAAAAAACAGAAATGTAAAGCACAAGTTTGTAAACTAAGTAACATGTGTGTCGCCTGCACAATTAGGAATATAGGAAAACTGAAAAGTGATATCTTGCACTGTACCTCACAGAAACAAGTTTCCAATGAAAGAACAGAAAGGCAAAGCACAACTTTGGAAACTAAATCACATGTGTGTTGCCTGTTCAATTAGGAATTCAGGAAATCTAAAAAGTGATATCTCGCAATATACCTCACAGAAAAAGGTTTCTCAAGAAAGAACAGAAATGCAAAGTACAACTTACTTTCTTAACTAAATAACATGTGTGTTGCCTGCACAATTAGGAATATAGGAAAAATGAAATGTGATATCTTCTGCTTTAGAGCACAGAAAGAAGTTTCCAATGAAAGAACAGAAAAGCAAAGCATAACTTTGTAAAATAAATATCATTTGTGTTCCCCACTCATTTAGGAATACAGGAAAACTGAAAAGTGATATTTCCCACTTTAGAGCACAGAAAGAATTTTCCAATGAAAGAACAGAAACGCAAAGCACAACTTTGGAAACTAAATCTCATGTGTGTCGCCCGTTCAATTAGGAATACAGGAAAACTAAAAAGTGATATCTTGCCCTGTACCTCACAGAAACAAGTTTCCAATGAAAGAAGAGTAATGTAAAGCACAACTTTTAAAATAACTGACATGTGTGTTGCCCGCGCAATTAGGAATACAAAAAAACTGAAAAGTGATATCTCCCACTGTAGTGCACAGAAACAATTTTCCAACGAAAGAACACAAAAGCAAAGCACTACTTTTAAACGAAATCACATGTGTGTCGCTCGCTCAATTAGGAATACAGGAAAACTGAAAAATGATATATCGAACTTTACAGAAAAGAAACAAGTTTCCAATAGGAAAACAGAAATGCAAAGCACTACTTTGTAACTGAAAAGTGTTATCTCAAGACTGTAGGGCACAGAAACAAGTTTCCATCGAAAGAACAGAAACACAAACACAACATTGAAAACTAATTCACATACGTGATGCCTGTTCAATTATTATAACAGGAAAACTCAAAGGTTATATAAACTTAACCCTAACCCTAACCCCAGAACTAACCCTAACCCTAAACCTAATCCTAATCCTAACCTAACCCTAACTTGTTCCTAACAGGAACAAGTTTCCAACGAAAGGAACATAAACGAAAAGCACTACTTTGTAAACTAAATCACATATTTGTCACTCGCTCAATTAGGAATACAGGAAAACTGAAAAGTGATATAACGCACTGTACAGCACAGAAATAAGTTTCGAATGAAAGAACAGAAAATCAAAGCACAACTTTGTAAACTAATTCACATATGTGTCCCCCGTTCAATTATTATAACAGGAAAACTGAAAAGTGATATAACCCTAACCCAAACCCCGTAACCCTAACCCTAACGCTAACCTTAACTCCTAACACTAACCCTAACATTAACTCTAACCCTACCCTAACCCTAACCCTAAACCTAACCCAAAACCTAACCCTAACTTGTTCCCAAAAGGAACAAGTTTCCAACGAAAGAACATAAGCGCAAAGCACAACTTTGTAAACTAAATCACATGTGTGTGGCTCGCTCAATTAGGAATACAGGAAAACTGAAAAGTGATATATCGCATTGTACAGCACAGGAACAATTTTCGAATGAAAGAACAGAGAAGCAAAGCACTACTTTGTAGACTAAATCACATGTGTGTCACTCGCACAATTATTAATACAGGAAAACTGAAAAGTGATATATCGCACCATACAGCACAGGAACAAGTTTCCAACAAAAGAACAGAAAAGCAAGGCTCTACTTTTAAATGGAATCACTTGTGTGGCGCTCGCTCAATTAGGAATACAGGAAAACTGAAAAGTGTTATCTCGCAATGTACAGCACAGAAACAAAGTTTACATCGAACAAACAAAAAGGAAAAGCAAAACTTTGTAAACTAATTCACATACGTGTTGCCCTTTCAATTATTATCACAGGAAAACTAAAAAGTGATATATAACACTGTATAGCAGAGAAACATGTTTCCAACAGAAGAACAGAAAAGCAAAGCACAACTTTGTAAACTAATTCACATAAGTGTCGCCTGTTCAATTAGTATAACAGAAAAACTGAAAAGTGATATAACCCTAACCCTAACCCCGTAACCCTAACCCTAACTGTAACACTAACCATAACCCTTAACCCTAACCATAACCATAACCCTAACCCTAACCCTAACTTAACCCTAACCCTAAATCTAACCCTCACCCTAACCCTAACTTGGTCCTAACAGGAACAAGTTTCCAACGAAAGAACATAAACACAAAGCACTACTTTGTAAACTAAATCACATGTGTGTCACTCGCTCATATAGGAATACAGGAAAACTGTAAATTGATATAACGCACTGTACAGCACATGATCAAGTTTCGAACGAAAGAACAGAAAAGCAAAGCACTACTTTTAAACGGAATCACATGTGTGTCACTCGCTCAATTAGGAATACAGGAAAACTGAAAAGTATTATCTCGCACTGTATGGCACAGAAACAAGTTTCCATCGAAGGAACAGAAACGCAAAGCACAACTTTGTAAAATAAATCACATGTGTGTCCCTAGCTCAATTAGGAATACAGGAAAACTGAAAAGTGATATATTGAACTGTACGGCAAAGAAACAAGTTTTCATCGGAAGAACAGAAACACAAAGCACAACATTATAAACTAATTCACATATGTGTCGCCTGTTCAATTATTATAACAGGAAAACTGAAAAGTGATATAACCCTAACGCTAACCATAACTCTAACCCCCAAACGCTAACTCTAACCCTAACCCTAAACCCTATCCCTAACCCTAAACTTAACTCTAACCCTAACACTAACTTGGTCCCAACTTAACTCTAACCCTAACCATAACCATAACCCTAACCCCTAACCCTAACCCTAACACTAACCCTAATGCTAACCCCATAACCCTAACCCTAACACCAACCCTTACTTAACCCTAACCCTAACCATAATCCTAACCCTAACCCTAACCTAACCCTAACCCTAACTTAACCCTAACCCTAACCCTAACCCTAACCCTAACCCTAACCCTAAACCTAACCTTAACCCTAACACTAACTTGGTCTCAACAGGAACAAGTTTCCAAAGAAAGGACATAAACACAAAGCACTACTTTGTAAACTGAATCACATGTGTGTCACTCGCTCAATTAGGAATACAGGAAAACAGAAAAGTGATATAACACACTGTACAGCACAGGAACAAGTTTCCAACAAAAGAACAGAAAAGCAAAGCACTACTTTGTAAAATAAATTACATGTGTGTCGCTGGCTCAATTAGGAATACAGGAAAACTGAAGAGTGTTATCTCGCACTGTATGGCACAGAAACAAGTTTCCGTCGAAAGAACAGAAACACAAAGCACTATTTTGTAAACTAAATCACACGTGTGTCACTTGCACAATTAGGTAAACAGGAAATCTGGAAAGTGATATATCGCACCATAGAGCACAGAAACAAATTTCCAACAAAAGATCAGAAAAGCAAACACGACTTTTAAACGGAATCACATGTGTGTTGATCGCTCAATTAGGAATACAGGAAAACTGAAAAGTGTCATCTCTCACTATATGGCACAGAAACAAGTTTCCATCGAAAGAACAGAAACGCAAAGCACAACTTTGTAAACTAATTCACATACGTGTTGCCCTTTCAATTATTATAACAGGAAAACTAATAGGTGATATATCACACTGTACAGCACATAAACAAGTTTCCAACAGAAGAACAGAAACGCAAAGCACTACTTTGTGAACTAAATCACATGTGTGTCACTCGCTCAATTAGGAATAAGGGAAAACTTAATAGTGATTTATCGCACTGTACAGCACAAGAACAAATTTCCAACAAAAGAATAGAAAAGCAAAGCACGACTTTTAAATGGAATCACATGTGTGTCGCTCGCTCAATTAGGAATACAGGAAAACTGAAAAGTGTTATCTCGCACTGTATGGCACAGAAACACGTTTCCTTCAAAGGAACAGAAACGCAAAGCACAACTTTGTAAACTAATTCACATACGTGTCGCCTGTTCAATTATTATAACAGGAAAACTGAAAACTGATATAACCCTAACCCTAAGACTAACCCTAACGCTAACGCCATAACCCTAACCCTAACACCAACCCTTACCTCTAACCCTAAAACTAACCATAATCCTAACCCTAACCCTAACCATAACCATAACCTAACCCTAACTCTAAACCTAAACCTAACCCTAACCCTAACCCTAAGTTTAACACTAACTTGTTCCTAATAGGAACAAGTTTCCAATGAAAGAACATAAACGCAAAGCACTACTTTGTAAACTAAATCACGTGTGCCACTCGCACAATTAGGAATACAGGAAAACTGAAATGTGATATATCACATTGTACAACACAGGAACAAGTTTCGAACGAACGAGGAGAAAAGAAGAGCAATACTTTGTAAATTAAATCACATGTGTGTCACTCGCACAATTAGGAATACAGGAAAACTGAAAACTGATATATCTCACTGTACATTACAGGAACAACATTCAAAGGAAAGAACAGAAAAGCCAAGAACTACTTTGTAAACTGAATCACATGTGTGTCACTTGCTCAATTAGGAATACAGGAAAACTGAAAAGTGATATAACCCTAACCCTAACCCTAACCCTTACCCTGTAACCCTAACCCTAACCCTATCCCCAACCCTAGCCCTAACCTATAACCCTAACCCTAACCGTAACCCTATCATAACCCTAACCCTAAACCAACACTAACCCTAACCCTAACTTGTTCGAACAGGAACAAGTTTCCAATAAAAGAATATAAATGCAAAGCACTACTTTGTAAACTAAATCACATGTGTGTCACTTGCTCAATTAGAAATACAGGAAACCTGAAAAGTGATATATCGCACTGTACATCACAGGAAGAAGTTTCCAACGAAAGAACAGAAAAGCAAAGCACTACTTTTAAACGGAATCACATGTGTGTAGTTGCTCAATTAGAAATACAGGAAATCTGAAAAGTGATATATCGCACTGTACATCACAGGAAGAAGTTTCCAACAAATGAACAGAAAAGCAAAGCACTACTTTTAAACGGAATCACATGTGTGTCGCTCGCTCATTTATGAATGCAGGAAAACTGAAAAGTGTTATCTCACACTGTACGGCACAGAAACAAGCTTCCATCGAACGAACAGAAACGCAAAGCACAACTTTGTAAACTAATTTACATATGTGTCGCCTGTTCACTTATTATAACAGGAAAACTGAAAAGTGATATAACCCTAAACCTAACCCTAACCCTAACCCCTAACCCTAACCCTAACCCATAATCCTAACCCTAACCCTAACCCTATCCTAACCCTAACCCTAAACCGAACCCTTACCCTAACCCTAACTTGTTCCGAACAGTAACAAGTTTCCAAAAAAGAATATAAACGCAAAGCACTACTTTGTAAAGTAAATCACATGTGTGTCACTCGCTCAATTAGGAATACAGGAAACCTGAAAAGTGATATATCGCAGTGTACAGCACAGGAAGAAGTTTCAAACGAAAGAACATAAGAGCAAAGCACTACTTTTAAACGGAATCACATGTGTGTCGCTCGCTCAATTAGGAATACAGGAAAACTGAAAAGAGTTATCTCGCACTGTATGGCACAGAAACAAGTTTCCATCAAAGGAACAGAAACGCAAAACCCAACTTTGTAAAACTAATTCACATAACGTGAGGCCTGTTCAATTATTATAACAGGAAAACTGAAAAGTGATATAACCCTAACCCTAACCCTAACCCTAACCCTAACCCTACCCTAACCCTAAACATAAACCTAACCGTAACCCTAACCCTAACACTAACTTGTTCCTAACACGAACAAGTTTCCAACGAAAGAACAGAAACGCAAAGCACTACTTTGTAAACTAAATCACATGTGTGTTGCTCGCTCAATTAGGAATACAGGAAAACTGAAAAGTGATATATTGAACTGTATGGCAAAGAATCAAGTTTTCATGGAAAGAACAGAAATGCAAAGCACAACTTTGTAAACTAATTCACATACCTGTCGCCTGCTGAATTATTATAACAGGAAAACTGAAAAGTGATACAACCCCAACCCTAACCCTAACCCTAACCCTAAACCCCTAACCCTAACCCTAACCCTAACCCTAACCCTAACCCTAAACCTACCCTAACCCTAACCCTAACCCTAACCCTAACCCTAACACTAACTTATTCCTAACAGGAACAAGTTTCCAACGAAAAAAACATAAACTCAAAGCACTAATTGGAAACTATATCACATATGTGTCACTCACTTAATTAGGAATACAGAAAACCTGAAAAGTGATATATCGCACTGTACAGCACAGGAACAAGTTTCAAACGAAAAAGAACAGAATAGCAAAGCTCTACTTTTAAACGGAATCACATGTATGTCGCTCGCTCAATTAGGAATACAGGAAAACTGAAAAGTGATATATCGAACTGTACTGCACAGAAACAAGTTTTCATGGAAAGAACAGAAACGCAACGCACAACTTTGTAAACTAATTCACATATGTGTCGCCTGTTCAATTAGTATAACAGGAAAACTCAAAAGTTATATAACCCTAACCCTAACCCTAACCCTAACGCTAACCCACTAACCCTAACCATAACCATAACCATAACCCTGTAACCCTAACCCTAACCCTAAACCTAACCCCTAACCCTAACCCTAAACCTAACTCTAACTGTAAACCTACCCTAACCCTAAACATAACCCTAACCCTAACACTAACACTAACTCTAACTTCTTCCTAACAGGAACAAGTTTCCAACGAAAGAACATAAACTCAAAGCACTAATTGGAAATAAATCACATGTGTGTCACTTACTTAATTAGGAATAGAGGAAACCTGAAAAGTGATATATCGCACTGTACAGCACACGAACAAGTTTCGAACGAAAGAATAGAATAGCAAAGCTCTACTTTTAAACGGAATCACATGTATGTAGCTTGCACAATTCGGAATACAGGAATACTGAAAAGTGATATATTGCACTGTACAGCACACAAACAAATTTCATACAAAAGAACAGAAAAGCAAAGCACGACCTTTAAACGGAATCACATGTGTGTTGCTCGCTCAATTAGGAATATAGAAAAACTGAAAAGTGTTATCTCACACTGTACGGCACAGAAACAAGTTTCCATTGAAAGAAGAGAAACACAAAGCACAACTTTGTAAACTAATTCACATATTTGTCGCCTGTTCAATTATTATAACAGGAAAACTGAAAAGTTATATAACCCTAACCCTAACACTAACTCCCTAACCCTAACCCTAACCCTAACCCTAACCCTGTAACCCCTAACCATAACCCTAAACCTAACACCTAAACCTAACCCTAACCCTAACCCTAACACTAACCCCCTAACACTAAACCTAACACTAACCCTAACCCCAAACCTAACCCTAACCCTAACCCTACCCTAAACCTATTCCTAACCCTAACTTGTTCTTAACAGGATCAAGTATCCAACGAAAGAATATAAACGTAAAGCACTATTTTGTAAACTAAATCACGTGTGTGTCACTCGCTCAGTTAAGAATACAGGAAAACTGAAAAGTGATATATCGCACTGTACAACACGGGAACAAATTTCGAACGAAAGAAGAGAAAAACAAAGCACTACTTTGTAAACAGAATCACATGTGTGTCGCTCGCTCAATAAGAAATACAGGAAAACTGAAAAGTGTTATCTCGCACTGTACGGCACAGAAACAAGTTTTCATCGAAAGAAGAGAAACACAAAGCACAACTTTGTAAACGAATTCACGTACGTGTTGCCAGTTCAAATATTATAACAGGAAAACTGAAAAGTGATATATCGCACTGTACAGCACAGGAACAAGTTTTCAATGAAAGAACAGAAAAGCAAAGCACTACTTTGTAAACTAAATCACATATGTGTCGCTAGCTCAATTAGTAATACAGGAGAACTGAAATGTGATATATAGAACTCGATGGCAAAGAATCAAGTTTTTATCGAAAGAACAGAAACGCAAAGCACAACTTTGTAAACTAATTCATATACGTGACGCCTGTTCAAATATTATAACAGGAAAACTGAAAAGTGCTATAACGCTAACCCTAAACCTAACCCTAACCCTAACCCCTAACCCTAAACCCTAACCCTAACCCCCTAACCCTAACCCTAACACTACCCCCTAACCCTACCCTAACCGTAAAACTAACAACAATAACCCTAACCCTAACATTAACCCTAACACTAACCCAAACCCTAACCCTAATTTGTTCCAAACATGAACAAGTTTCCATCGAAGGAACAGAAACGCAAAACACAACTTTGTAAACTAATTCACATACGTGACGCCTGTTCAATTATTATAACAGGAAAACTGAAAAGTGATATAACCTTAACCCTAACCCTAACCCTAACCCTAACCCTAACCCTAACCCTAACCACGTAACCCTAACCCTAACCCTAACACTAACCATTATCTCTAACCCTAACCCTAACCCAAACCCTAAACCTAACCCTAACCCTACCCTAACCCTACCCATAAACCTAACCCTAACCCTAACCCTAACACTAACTTGTTCCTATCACGAACAACTTTCCAACGAAAGAACATAAACGCAAAGCATTACTTTGTAAAATAAATCACATGTTTGTCACTCGCTCAGTTAGGAATACAGGAATAAACTTAACCCTAACCTAACCCTAACTCCTAACACTAACCCTAAAACTAACCCTAACCCTAAATCTAACTTGTTTCTAACAGGAACAAGTTTTGAAAGAAAGAACAGTAAAGCAAAGCACTACTTTCTAAACTAAATGACATGTGTGTCGCTCGCACATTTAGGAATACAGGAAACCGGAAGAGTAATATATCACACTGTACAGCACAGGAACAAGTTTCAAACAAATGATCAGAAAAGCAAAGCACTACTTAAAAACGGAATCACATGTGTGTCTCTCACTCAATTAGGAATACAGGAAAACTGAAAACTGTTATCTCGCACTCTACAGCACACGAAAAATTTTTCAACGAAAGAAGAGAAAAACAATGCACTACTATGTAAACGGAATCACATGTGTGTCTCTCACTCAAATAGTAATACTGGAAAACTGAAAAGTGTTATCTCAAGACTGTACTGCACAGAAACAAGTTTCCATCGAAAGAACAGAAATGCAAAGCACAACTTTGTAAACTAATTCACATATGTGTCGCCCATTCATTTAATATAACAGGAAAATTGAAAAGTGATATATCGCACTGTTCAGCACAGGAACAAGTTTCCAACGAAAGAACAGAAAAGCAAAGCACTACTTTGTAAATTAAATCACATGTGTGTTGCTCGCTCAATTAGGAATACAGGAAAACAGAAAAGTGATATATCGAACTGTAAGGCAATGAAACTATTTTTCATCGAATGCACAGAAACGCAAAGCACAACTTTATAAACTAATTCACATATGTGTCGCCCGTTTAATTAATATTACAGGAAAATTGAAAAGTGATATATCACACTGTTCAGCACAGGAATAAGTTTCCAACGAAAGAACAGAAAAACTGAAAAGTGATATAACAATAACCCTAACCCTTAACCCTTACCTATCCCCTAACCCTAACACTAACCCTAACCCTAACCCCTAATCCTAACCCTAACCCTAACCTTAACCCTAACCCTAACCCTACCCTAACCCTAACCCTAACCCTAAACCTAACCCTAACAATAACCCTAAACTTAACTTGTTCCCAACAGGAACTTGTTCCTAACAGGAACTTGTTCCTAACAGGAACAACTTTCCAACAAAAGAACATAAACGCAAAGCACTACTTTCTCAACTAAATCACAAGTGTGTTATTCGATCAATTAGGAATACAGGAAAACTGATAAGTGATATATCTAACTGTATGGGATAGAAAAAAGTTTTCATCGAAGAACAGAAACACAAAGCACAACTTTGTAAACTAATTCACATATGTGTCGCCTATTCAATTATTATAACAGGAAAACTGAAAAGTAACATAACATTAAACCTAACACTAACCCTAACACTATCCCCCTAACCCTAAACCTAACCTTAACTCTAAACCTAACCCCTAACCCTAACCCTAACCCTAACCATAACCCTACCTTAACCCTAACCCTAACCCTAACCTAACCTAACCCCTAACTTGTTCCTAACAGGAACAAGTTTCAAAGAAAGAACAGTAAAAGCAAAGCACTACATTCTAAACTAAATGACATGTGTGTCGCTCGACATTTAGGAATACAGGAAACCTGAAAAGTAATATATCGCACTGTACAGCACAGGAACAATTTTCAATGAAAGAACAGAAAAGGATATCAGTTCTTTGTAAATAGAATCACATGTGTCGCAAACTAATTCCCATACGTGTAGGCTGTTCAATTATTATAACAGTAAAATTGTAAAGTGATATAATGCTAACCCTAACCCTAACCCTAACCCTAATCCTAACCATAAACCCCTACATCTAACCCTAACCGTTACCCTAACTCTAACCCTAAAACCTTACCCTAACCTTAACCGTAAACCTATCCCCCCTAACCCTAACCCTAACCCTAACCCTAACACCCTAACCCTAACCCTAACCCTAACCTAACCTAACCCTAAATTGTTCCTAACAGGTTAGGAACAAGTTTCCTAACTTGCTTCCAACGAAAGAACATAAAAGCAAAGCACTACTTTGTAAACGGAATCACATGTGTGTCGCTCGTTCAATTAGGAATACAGGAAAACTGAAAAGTGATATATCGCACTCTACAGCACAGGAACAAGTTTCAAACGAAGAACATAAAAAAGCAAAGCACTACTTTGTAAACAGGATCACATGTGTGTCGCTTGCTCAATCAGGAATACAGGAAAACTGAAAAGTGATATATCGCACTGTACAGCACAGAAACAAGTTTCCAACACAAGAACAGAAAAGCAAAGCACTACTTTGTAAAGTAATTCACATACATATCGCCTGTTCAATTATTATAACAGGAAAACTGAAAAGTGATATAACCCTAACCCTAACCCTAACACTAACCCTAACCATAACCCTAACCCTAACCCTAACCCTAACGCTAACCCACTAACCCTAACCATAACCATAACCATAACCCTGTAACCCTAACCCTAACCTAAACCTAACCCCTAACCCTAACCCTAAACCTAACTCTAACCGTAAACCTACCCTAACCCTAAACATAACCCCAACCCTAACACTAACACTAACTCTAACTTCTTCCTAACAGGAACAAGTTTCCAACGAAAGAACATAAACTCAAAGCACTAATTGGAAATAAATCACATGTGTGTCACTTACTTAATTAGGAATAGAGGAAACCTGAAAAGTGATATATCGCACTGTACAGCACACGAACAAGTTTCGAACGAAAGAATAGAATAGCAAAGCTCTACTTTTAAACGGAATCACATGTATGTAGCTTGCACAATTAGGAATACAGGAATACTGAAAAGTGATATATTGCACTGTACAGCACATGAACAAATTTCATACAAAAGAACAGAAAAGCAAAGCACGACCTTTAAACGGAATCACATGTGTGTTACTCGCTCAATTAGGAATATAGAAAAACTGAAAAGTGTTATCTCACACTGTACGGCACAGAAACAAGTTTCCATCGAAAGAAGAGAAACACAAAGCACAACTTTGTAAACTAATTTACATATGTGTCGCCTGTTCAATTATTATAACAGGAAAACTGAAAAGTTATATAACCCTAACCCTAACACTAACTCCCCCTAACCCTAACCCTAACCCTAACCCTAACCCTGTAACCCTAACCATAACCCTAAACCTAACACCTAAACCTAACCCTAACCCTAACCCTAACACTAACCCCTAACACTAAACCTAACACTAACCCTAACCCCAAACCTAACCCTAACCCTAACCCTACCCTAAACCTATTCCTAACCCTAACTTGTTCTTAACAGGATCAAGTATCCAAAAAGAATATAAACGTAAAGCACTATTTTGTAAACTAAATCACGTGTGTGTCACTCGCTCAGTTAAGAATACAGGAAAACTGAAAAAGTGATATATCGCACTGTACAACAAGGGAACAAATTTCAAACGAAAGAAGAGAAAACAAAGCACTACTTTGTAAACAGAATCACATGTGTGTCGCCGTCAAACTCAATAAGAAATACAGGAAAACTGAAAAGTGTTATCTCGCTGTACGGCACAGAAACAAGTTTTCATCGAAAGAAGAGAAACACAAAGCACAACTTTGTAAACGAATTCACGTACGTGTTGCCAGTTCAAATATTATAACAGGAAAACTGAAAAGTGATATATCGCACTGTACAGCACAGGAACAAGTTTCCAATGAAAGAACAGAAAAGCAAAGCACTACTTTGTAAACTAAATCACATGTGTGTCGCTAGCTCAATTAGTAATACAGGAGAACTGAAATGTGATATATAGAACTCGATGGCAAAGAATCAAGTTTTTATCGAAAGAACAGAAACTCAAAGCACAACTTTGTAAACTAATTCATATACGTGACGCCTGTTCAAATATTATAACAGGAAAACTGAAAAGTGCTATAACGCTAACCCTAAACCTAACCCTAACCCTAACCCCTAACCCTAAACCCTAACCCTAACCCCTAACCCTAACCCTAACACTACCCCTAACCCTACCCTAACCGTAAAAACTAACAATAACCCTAACCCTAACATTAACCCTAACACTAACCCAAACCCTAACCCTAATTTGTTCCAAACATGAACAAGTTTCCATCAAAGGAACAGAAACGCAAAACACAACTTTGTAAACTAATTCACATACGTGGACGCCTGTTCAATTATTATAACAGGAAAACTGAAAAGTGATATAACCCTAACCCTAACCCTAACCCTAACCCTAACCTAACCCTAACCCTAACCCTAACCACGTGAACCCCTAACCCTAACCCTAACACTAACCATTATCTCTAACCCTAACCCTAACCCAAACCCTAAACCTAACCCTAACCCTACCCTAACCCTACCCATAAACCTAACCTAACCCTAACCCTAACACTAACTTGTTCCTATCACGAACAAGTTTCCAACGTAAGAACATAAACGCAAAGCATTACTTTGTAAAATAAATCACATGTTTGTCACTCGCTCAGTTAGGAATACAGGAATAAACTTAACCCTAACCTAACCCTAACTCCTAACACTAACCCTAAAACTAACCCTAACCCTAAATCTAACTTGTTTCTAACAGGAACAAGTTTTGAAAGAAAGAACAGTAAAGCAAAGCACTACTTTCTAAACTAAATGATATGTGTGTCGCTCGCACATTTAGGAATACAGGAAACCGGAAGAGTAATATATCACACTGTACAGCACAGGAACAAGTTTCAAACAAATGATCAGAAAAGCAAAGCACTACTTCTAAAACGGAATCACATGTGTGTCTCTCACTCAATTAGGAATACAGGAAAACTGAAAACTGTTATCTCGTACTCTACAGCACACGAAAATTTTTCCAACGAAAGAAGAGAAAAACAATGCACTACTATGTAAACGGAATCACATGTGTGTCTCTCACTCAAATAGTAATACTGGAAAACTGAAAAGTGTTATCTCGCACTGTACTGCACAGAAACAAGTTTCCATCGAAAGAACAGAAATGCAAAGCACAACTTTGTAAACTAATTCACATATGTGTCGCCCATTCATTTAATATAACAGGAAAATTGAAAAGTGATATATCGCACTGTTCAGCACAGGAACAAGTTTCCAACGAAAGAACAGAAAAGCAAAGCACTACTTTGTAAATTAAATCACATGTGTGTTGCTCGCTCAATTAGGAATACAGGAAAACAGAAAAGTGATATATCGAACTGTAAGGCAATGAAACTATTTTTCATCGAATGCACAGAAACGCAAAGCACAACTTTATAAACTAATTCACATATGTGTCGCCCGTTTAATTAATATTACAGGAAAATTGAAAAGTGATATATCACACTGTTCAGCACAGGAATAAGTTTCCAACGAAAGAACAGAAAAACTGAAAAGTGATATAACAATAACCCTAACCCTTAACCCTTACCCTATCCCCCTAACCCTAACACTAACCCTAACCCTAACCCCTAATCCTAACCCTAACCCTAACCTTAACCCTAACCCTAACCCTACCCTAACCCTAACCCTAACCCTAAACCTAACCCTAACAATAACCCTAAACTTAACTTGTTCCCAACAGGAACTTGTTCCTAACAGGAACTTGTTCCTAACAGGAACAACTTTCCAACAAAAGAACATAAACGCAAAGCACTACTTTCTCAACTAAATCACAAGTGTGTTATTCGATCAATTAGGAATACAGGAAAACTGATAAGTGATATATCTAACTGTATGGGATAGAAAAAAGTTTTCATCGAAGAACAGAAACACAAAGCACAACTTTGTAAACTAATTCACATATGTGTCGCCTATTCAATTATTATAACAGGAAAACTGAAAAGTAACATAACATTAAACCTAACACTAACCCTAACACTATCCCCCTAACCCTAAACCTAACCTTAACTCTAAACCTAACCCCTAACCCTAACCCTAACCCTAACCATAACCTACCTTAACCCTAACCCTAACCCTAACCCTAAATCCTAACCCTAACTTGTTCCTAACAGGAACAAGTTTCGAAAGAAAGAACAGTAAAGCAAAGCACTACATTCTAAACTAAATGACATGTGTGTCGCTCGCACATTTAGGAATACAGGAAACCTGAAAAGTAATATATCGCACTGTACAGCACAGGAACAATTTTCAATGAAAGAACAGAAAAGGATATCAGTTCTTTGTAAATAGAATCACATGTGTGTCGCAAACTAATTCCCATACGTGTAGGCTGTTCAATTATTATAACAGTAAAATTGTAAAGTGATATAATGCTAACCCTAACCCTAACCCTAACCCTAATCCTAACCATAAACCCCTACATCTAACCCTAACTGTTACCCTAACTCTAACCCTAAAACCTTACCTAACCTTAACCCTAAACCTATCCCCTAACCCTAACCCTAACCCTAACCCTAACACCCTAACCCTAACCCTAACCTAACCCTAACCCTAAATTGTTCCTAACAGGTTAGGAACAAGTTTCCTAACTTGCTTCCAACGAAAGAACATAAAAGCAAAGCACTACTTTGTAAACGGAATCACATGTGTGTCGCTGCTCAATTAGGAATACAGGAAAACAGAAAAGTGATATATCGCACTCTACAGCACAGGAACAAGTTTC
The DNA here is from genome assembly GCA_036365155.1 of Meriones psammophilus. Lineage (NCBI taxonomy): Eukaryota > Metazoa > Chordata > Mammalia > Rodentia > Muridae > Meriones > Meriones psammophilus. The sequence continues at coordinate 449 of JAEOAE010001344.1, read as the reverse complement.
AAACGAAAGAACATAAAAGCAAAGCACTACTTTGTAAACAGGATCACATGTGTGTCGCTTGCTCAATCAGGAATACAGGAAAACTGAAAAGTGATATATCGCACTGTACAGCACAGAAACAAGTTTCCAACACAAGAACAGAAAAGCAAAGCACTACTTTGTAAAGTAATTCACATACATATCGCCTGTTCAATTATTATAACAGGAAAACTGAAAAGTGATATAACCCTAACCCTAACCCTAACACTAACCCTAACCATAACCCTAACCCTAACCCCCTAACCCTAACCCCAACCCTAACTCCCTAACCCTAATCCCCCTAACCCTAACCTTAACCTCAAACTTAACCCTAACCCTACACTAACCCTAACCCTAACCTAAACCTAACCCTAACCCTAAAGCTAATTTGTTCCTAATAGGAACAAGTTTCCAAAGAAAGAACATAAAAG
>JAEOAE010003443.1:0-26012 GCA_036365155.1 Meriones psammophilus | reverse complement strand
GAGTCTCAGGACAATAGTAGCTCCTCTACCAGTGGATCAAAGATCAAATGATGCAGATAGCAGAGGCATTCTAACTTTACCCTAAACCCTATGGGCAAACAGAACCCTAGTGTTGTTATAAAAGAATGAAAGTCCCAATTATTCGATTTTAAAACTTGCTAGCGCAGAGAGGCAGAGAAAGCACCCATCTGACCCTGCTACTCACCTCACCTCCAAGAGGAAAAAGCCCCCAAATCTCACCAGTTAAGATGACAGCTCAGGGGGTATAGGCCAAAGGAACCCAAGGCCAAAGGCTTTCTAGCTCAAAGCTCAAAAAGCCCAAAATCTACCAAGCTAAAACTCCTTCCACTTTTACACTCTGTCTTAAATACATTTCAGCTGAAAGTTACACTTACTCTTTAATCCCTGTTAGCTGGCTTCTTGCTTTGCCTCTTGATCTAGGGTTAACATTATTTAATCCTGTACACAGAGAGCTTTTGAATTAAAGGTATGTTCCACGGCTGACGGAACCATAACATAATCACCTGTTTAGAATAAACAGAAATTTCTTGGAATTAAGGTTTGTGTTAGGGCTCAACCATACCAAACAAAGCACAAGTTTTTACAGTTCACCATCTATGGGATCACACTGGGATCAAATATCCTGCAACATCCTCATCTTAGAAATGTTTTAAAATACAATCTTCTACTTTCCCAGGGCACCTGCTCATCTTCCAAGATACAGGTCATTTATGTTGCACATTCCATTACATGATCAGTGTCCAACGCAGTCATCTCTACCTCATATTTGGGAAGTCCTTCAGCCAAACTTTAGTCAAAGCCAAATAGTAACAACCATTAAAGAAACAAATGGCCATGAATTTGAAAGAAAGGAGTAGGTAATGGGAGCAAAATGAAAATGAGAAATAAAACAAAAAGGATATGGCTGTACCTAGGAATGTTGGAATAGAAAGTTTATTATAGATATATGAGAGAACATAGTCAGACACAGGAACATCTGGGACAGTATAGGATTGACATGAACTTGAGCCATGTGAGAGGAGAAGAGAGCGGGAAGTCTAGAGCCAGATGAAAAGGGTGGGAAGGTAAATGATAAATGAAAAATACCAGGTAACCAAAATGGTTGGAATACATAAGGAATGAGAGATGGGAGGAGGGCAGCTCAACTTTTGGGGTAGAGATCTGTGTATGACACCCATACCTTGTAACAGGAAAAGATTGAGGGATGCTGGGAGAACCTGACAGCCAGGTCTGCTTTGATTGTTAAATAGCCTCCTTAACGATTCATCCCAGCATTTGAGATGTAAGAGCACGGAGGAATGAAAAGGTTGAAATGATTTCATTATAACCGTAAAATTATTTTTAAAAGTTGAAAATGGCCTTATGGTCCAATATTCTCCAGAGACTTTGAATATGTATTAGAGAACAGCAAAGTATTACTCACAACTTTTTCTTAGGTTGTGCACTTTCAAATGTGGGTAGGGGAAACATCCCTGTTAGTCACTACCACAGCAGTTTATTCAGAACTTCTGTGTTGTTTGAACTCATGCAACTATAGAAATTTGCTTCCCATAAACAAGCTCAGCAACTAATACATATTCTTTATTCCCTTTGTGTATGACTCCCCCCAAATGTACAGTTTTCACTTTTATTGACCATCTAAAATTGATTACCTGACTCATTACCATCTTCCCTTCTCCCCCTCCCTTTCTGTGTTGTGACTACCCCAGCTTCAAAGTAGGTTAGTGAACTCAATTCTTACACAGGTCCCTCTTTATTTGTAATTGCCCACCTCTAAAAATTTAGGGTCTTCAGGGGACATTAATTCACTGTTCTATTTTACTTCACACTCACTAGTCAGGGCCCACCTAAAAAGAGCTGCAGGACTATGTTCTAGGCACTAGGCAGTAGGGGAGACATTCAGTGTTCCAATAAAGTGTAAACTACATAGCATGTGAAAGGCTGATCTACAGGAGACATTGCTTTAACAAAAACAAATATCAAAGCACTAAGGGAAAAGGAATGAAATTCTTAATGACTGGATTATCAAAGAATATTAACTAATAAGAGACTAGAGCAGTGATGCATTAACAAAATAAAATTTAATAATACCAACAACTGAGTTATTTATTTATTTATTTATTCATATATTTATTTATTATGGATACAGTGTTCTGCATGCATCTACACTTGCATGCCAGAAAAGAGCATCAGATCTCATTATAGATGTTGTAAGCCACCATGTGGTTGGTGGGAATTGAACTCCTGATCTCTGGAAGAGCAGCCAATGCTCTTAATCTCAGAGTTGAAAAAAAAAAAAAAACACATAGCATACTGACTTTGAAAAACACAGGCCATTCTCTTGAAGAGGGAAAGCCATTAATAAGATACTGTTTGATGTTATCCCTGTGTACAATATTAGCTGCTGAGACCTGTAACCTGACAGACACAGCTTAAGCCCATAGCCTGTGTCTCAAATTTGAACTGACAGAACTGTGTCAATGAGGATTGTACATATGGGCATAGGACAGTCCCTTAATTTGAAATTCAATATTTACTGGAGCAAGATACCTGACCCAAATTGTACACCCACCAATCTGGTCTTCTTTCATTTGCATTCATGAATTAATAAATACACATTGGAAATTTACAAATTAAAAAGACATAACCCTGACACATTTCTACACAATCCTGGTGAGCAAACATGTGTATCCCGGGATCCTAATCTCTAACAGGCCTGGTTAGCATACTGCTTATCTGTGGAATGTTTTACAGGCAGTCTTTCCTCAGCTAAATTCTAACTGGTACCACTAGTTTCTCAGCTATAGTAAATCTTTTACATCATCAGTTCTACTCTTCTATATCACAGCTTAATATTTGAGTGCTCTCTGACACAGGACATATAATTTACAACCCCCACAAAATCCAAATGTATCTTTTAGAATGGAGAGACATCTCCAAAGGTCACCAGGAACTAGGCCTAAAAAAGGGCACTTAAATTTTACCAGAATAGTGACTCTATTATAAAGCCACCAGGAATTGGACCATGGGTCACCAATTCCAAAAACAAGGTCATGAGATTCCTTACCCAAGGAACAGCCTGAGGATAACAACAAGAATGGGAAGGTATCTTATCTCAAAGTGGGGCATTTGTGCTGAGCAGTCTACCAACCTTGTAGTAGAACCTTCAGTGACAAAGAAAATACCCAACATTCCTGAGGCCTAGAGATAGCTCCCTCAATGTTAGTTATGTTAGCTAGCCAATCACTTTGTAAAAAGCTTGCCCTTGCTGAATGTCACCCAATCCTGTAACTATTAAACCAGAACTTCCTGGTCCTTCCTAAAACCCCAATCAAAACTCTGCCATGCACCTGCTCAGGGCTCTCTCTGATCCACTGTGTTGGTAAAAATGGAGAGACCCAGCATGAGCCCAAATAAAACTCTTTGCTCTTGCATATGTGATCTGGCTCCTGGTGATCTTTGGTCACCCTAAGATCTGGCCATAACATATGGGTTCTTATATTGGATCCCCAAGTCTCCCAAGCACCCCAGGCACATGGAGCTGAACAACAGCCAGTAAGTGAGCACTCTGTATCTGTATCTGTATCTGTTTGTGTCTTTCTCTGTGTTTCTCTAGTTTGTTTTTTTTTTTTTTTTTTGGGACTCAAGGCAAAATGTGTAATCTGTGTGGTCAGAAAGGTTAGAGCTGATGCTCTGGACAGCTATGGGCCACAGGGGGCCTGGAAGACTTTCCAGACCCCCCCCCAAAAAAAAGGGCTCATCTGTAAAGGGAGTTGAGCACTGAGTTATCTGTGATCTCTGGACCTCAGAGAGGATGAATGTGCCCCTATCTGTAAAAGGTGGTTGAGTACCCAGTTTTCAGTGATCTCTGGAACTTTGGACAAGGATAATGCAGGTAGCTCCTGCAGCAGAGATTCATTGATATCCTACTTTCATTTTTCCACTGCAGGAGTGGTGGAATCTGCTGCCTGGATCTGTGTAGTTTTCTGCTGCACAAGCAATGGGATCTAGTCTGTGTCTTGTTTAACTGTTTTGACTCTCGCTGCCATTTTTTTTTGTCTCTGAGACTGACTGAGGACATGGGAAAAATCCTATCCCCCTAGACCTGATTTTTTCCCATTTCAGGAGGCTTGAGCCATGCTTCACAGGCTCCAGTGAGAGTGGCAAGAATGTGGCAAGGGATTGATACAGTATGTGGAGCCCCAGGCTTGGCACCTCTGCCAATGTTCTCTAGTCTCTGTTCTGGCATATCTTATCCACTATTCTGGCCTCGGGTCTGGCAAAGTGTGTCCCCTGCTCTGGACTCTGATCTCGCAGAGATTTGCTGCTGCTGTGGTCTCTGGTCTGGCAGAGTTTGGCTGGTGCTTTGGGATCTGGTCTGGTAGACAGAGATCAACAAATATGTTGCTGCTCCATTCTCTGGTCTGGCTGAATGCAGGTCACCATTCCAAAATCAGGTGTAGTTGGATGGAGCCTGATTTGGGGGTAGGTCACCACTAATGGAATAGGATAGAGGGCCCATAGAGAGACAGGCCACTGTTCTGAGTTTTGGTATTTTTTTCTTTCATTCTCTTTGAGCGCATTATACCCAGTACATTTTTTTCCTATGTTGTACTTTTGTGATTTTGTTTGCTTGTGATGGTCTCAGTGGGCTGGTGATCAAACAGCTGTGCTCCATTGTGACTTTGCCTTCCCCATGCTTCCAACACTACAAGCTGGGGCACCTCTGGTCATCAGTGGGAACATATATTTCCACATATTTGGCTAGGAAGGCTCAGTTGGAGAGGGGTCTGTGTGCAGAAAATCTTGCTGGGCTGGACCTTGTTGCCTCCTGCTTCTTGTCTGAGGAAAGTCGGTGACCTGTGGTTAGCTCTGGCTTGGAACGATGACCGCCAAATAATGTTCTTAGCTGAAATGTATTGTAGTTATTACTATTATTATTATTTGGTTAGGGTCCCCTGTAGCCCAGCCTGGCCTTAAACTAAACAGCTATAAGATGACCTTGAATTTCTGATCCTTCTGCTCCACCTCTTATCAACTGTGATACACTCCCAATCCCACAAACTTCTTTTTTTGAGCCATAGGTGGCTTCAACGAGGAAGTGAACTGAAATCAAATAGGGAAGGCTTGGCTCCACTGAGCTCCTGGGTCTGAGCCTGTGTACTGGCACTGTGCCAAAATACCCACCTGAGTACCTTGACATATCACTTATTAGCCTGGCTTCATTTATGAGATTGTCACCTGAGAATGAATCCAATTCTTTTTTAGTCGAGGTCTCATACTGGCAACTAAAAGAATTTTGTTAGAAAATCTTAGAAAGCACATGTATGATTGTGGTGTGAATGGGTGGGGAACCTCTGTCAATGTGCTCCCCAAAGTGCTAAAGGACATAAGCATGGGGAAAGAGGAGGGGTAGATGAGGAATTCACCATGTCTGGGTATCTATCCCTCCACCCCCAGAAAATGAGGTGCATTACTCAATCACCAGTGCAAGAAAAAAATAGCTAGAATGCATTTGAAGTTCAAGCTTTAGAAGTGAGGCTGCAGGGGTCCTTTTGGCAATGCTTTCGCAGAATTGCATCCATTCAAGTGCAATGTTTGTAAATTCACACTGAGCAAGGAAAGCAGAGAATGGAAAGGGAGGGGAGGGGAATAAAAAGAGGACAAGGGAGGGACATGTTCAAAATTTTTCTGGCAAGAAAACAAAAAGGAAAAAAAAATCCTGCTTAATGAATTTCCAACTTTTGTGTGTGTGCCCAAGAATTCTCTTTTATTATTATTTATTTAATTTTTGTGTTAAATATTTTTAATTTTTTTAACTTTTATTAACTACACTTTATTCACTTTGTATCCCCCCATAAGCTCCTCCCTCCTCCCCTCCTAATCCCACCTACCTTTCCCTTTCTTCACTCATGCCCCTCCTCAAGTCAACTGATAGGGGACGTCCCCCCTCATTCCTTCTGATCTTAGTCTATCAGATCTCATCAGGAGTGGCTGCATTGTCTTCCTTTGTGGCCTGGTCAGGCTACTCCCCACACATGGGGTGGTGATCAAAGAGCAGGCCAATCAGTTTATGTTAGAGGCAGTCCCTCTTCCCATTACTATGTAACCCACTTGGACACTAACTGTCATGGGCTACATCTGTGCAGGGGTTCTAGGTTATCTCCATGCATGATACTTGGTTGGAGTATGAGTCTCTGGAAAGACCCTGGTGTTCAAATTTTCTCATGCTGTTGCTCTCCTTGTGGAGTTTATGTCCTCTCCAGATCTTACTATTTCCCACTTCTTTCATAAGATTCCATGTACTCTGCCCTACAGTTGGCCATAAGTCTCAGCATCTGCTTTGATAGTCTGCAGGGCAGAGCCTTTTAGAGGGCCTCTGTGGCAGGTTCCTAACTTGTTTCCTGTTTTCTTATTCTTCTGATGTCCATCCTCTTTGCCTTACAGGATAGGGATTGAGCGTTTTAGTCAGGATCCTCTTGATTAGTTTACTTAGATGTACAGATTTTAGTAGTTTTATCCTATATTATATGTCTATATGAGTGAGTATATACCATGTGCCAAGAATTTTTAAGTTCTGTTTATGTGTACATTCCTTTCATCATATTTACATATATACTCTAAACGTTTGCTGAATAATGGTGTTTCAATGTCTTTCCCACATTTCAACTGAATTTTTTTTGGGCACTAAATCTAAACCTAATTATTATCAATATTTGGAGGTTTTACTTGTTTTGAATGTGTGGTTTTATTTTCTTAGTTAACAGTGTGCACACAGTCCCTTACACTAGGGTCATCATATTTGAGTCTCTAACAAAGTAATGAAAAACAGTAAATAGTACTAATAATGTTAACGACTAAAATGAAAATAACTGAGTGCATTGTACAATGATCTCAGATGCTCTTTTCAGACAGGACATTTCATGATGATTTTTTTTTTTTCATGAGGCACAAAATGCCTGCTAAGCTTAAGGCTTGTTTACAGCATTCTCTTGAAAACAAGGTTCAAGATGCATCCTGAAGTCATAACATCAAATGATGTACAGAGAGGACATAATCACCTTTGCATATATGGTCTCCTAGGGATAAGTATGGTAGGATTCAAAGCTCAGGACACTTTCTGAGGATATCACTTCTCATAAAACCTAATGAAAAAATTGATTCATCCCAGAAAATGAACATATACATAAAACCAACTACATATAAAGCAGGTAAATGTCAGGAGAAGGACCAGGTTAAAAACTAACACCAAATAAGTATCACTGTTGCTGTATCTGGAATTTCTACCTTATTTGGAATGCAGAGACAAGACTGTCAACCCATGTATTGAAGGAAGTGCATCTGCATAAAGAAAAGCAATGTTTTGATTCTTCTGTTCTTTTTTTTTCTCCTCCCCTTCCTCCTCCTTCCTTCCTTATCTCCTATATGGGAAGCAAATGTTCTGCCTCTGAGTTGTATTCCTGCCTTCTGTACAAAACAGGCAGAAACAGATAGTCTTTGGATATAATGAAGCCAGATGCTAAATCTCACTAAAGCTTAAAGGAAGTAACTTGTTATGGGATAAATTAAAGAGAACACAGAGAAGGCAACGGGCATAGAGTAGGCTGTCCTAGTAACAACAGTAACAGAACAAGATAAAAAGACTCCAGGAAAAGTTTTTTACAGATGGCAAAATGGCTGGCATTAACAAATAAAATGCTACATGCTCCCATCCTTTACGTGGGAATTCTGTATTACTATCAGATTATGAAGACTTTGTTAAAGGAATTTACTTTTTAAAAGGTTATTTGTCCTTCCCCAGATAGTTATTGTGAATTAGGTACCCAATACTCTGCTAAGTCCTGAACACACAAAAATGATTGATGTAAACACCACTCTTTCTCTATAAGCTTACAGTCTTGTGGGGTAATCCACCATAAACAAACCCATAGACCATGCATAGAAATGTATACATCACACAAATTCCACTATGAAACCTAAAGGAAAGCAAGAGGTACCTAACACCCCAGAAAGGATAAAGAACATTCATATTCAAAGGCTGAGAGATGAGAACATTTTAGTTCAGTAGGTGAAATGAAAGAAGGTGAATTTGTTTGCAGTAAACTAGGGAAGAAGAAAGGAATGATGATGATGATGATGATGATGATGATGATAATATTAATAATAATAATAATAGATTAAAGAAGGATGGTAGCCATCCCTCTCTGCTGCTGCTGTTCTTTTCATCCTTGCACCCTCTCATGTGACTCTATGCCCTCTAGTGGTGACAGGATGCAACTTCTCCATCATTTCTCTTTGGAACTGTTGATGGTTTAATCAGCAGAGCCTGCAGGGCTGGTGGCCTCCAGGGAGAGCCCATGAAGGGGAGGCTCTGGCAGGGTAACTCCAGGAAGTGACCATGCTTCCTCAGCCCGGTTCCAGATGGAACTCGGAACCCCGGTTGCCAGGTAACGGGAGGCCAGCAGCAGCAACAGCAGCCTGGACAGACCAGCCGGTCCAGAGGAGCTGGAGAGATGAGTCTGTTCTGCTTCCAGACCTCCACGGGCTCAGGTCTCAGAGAAGACAGTGGTGGTCGCCTGTGTCGCTGCTGGAGACATGTGGTGCGCTCCCTGACACATTTCTGGCCTGTTCCCCACTGGGAGACCAAGGTAACCAGGGCTGCCCTGCAGCAGGGAAGCTTTCTGGTCGACCCCACCCCCCATCCACCGCGATCGCAGCCTGGAAGAGTGTTCCTGTTGGGACACTGAGGAACGCTTTTCATGCCTGCTTCCCGCTTAGGTGTAGGGAAAGGGGTCATTGGTGCCCCTCGGGGTTTGCACACTTAAAGCCTCCCTCCTGCCCTGGTCCTTCCTCATAGCGAAAGGTAGTGAGCCTTCCTTCATGGCATCCTCATGCTCAGCAATGATCGCATGGACTATGTGAAGCAGATGATTCCCTATTTGCCCACCTTCTGGCCCTTTATCCAAAGATTGCCACCATCTGGTTGGTTCTGGACCTGATGCTGAAAAGGCAGGAGAGTGGTTCCACCAGGGATTTAGCCACCTATCAGATCTTCTCCTGCTGTTTCCCAGGGCCAGTGCCCTGTGCCCTCACAGAACAGGACATGTCAGTCCCAGCAGCCTGAGTCCCAGACCAGACCCCTTAAAGTGACATGGCCAAACCTGGGTGATTGTGGCAGGGGTGGGGCTCTAACAGGTGCCATTCACCTTCCCCAGGGAATGTCACACACCACCCGTTCTCATGCCCTGAGCGACCTTTCCCCGTTTGAGTAAAGGATTCTGGACCCCATTTGCGGTGTTTGTTATGGATGGAGCCTCTAGCACCCCCAAACCCATCCCTGGGAAGATTCTAATAGTTCCTTCTAGATGTCTGGGTGGCTTGGGGACACGGAGCCTTAGGGGTAACACCCCCGTGGACTGTCACACGTATAGATCCTTCAGGCGGAAAAGCAGACAAAGACATGAGTAGGCTTGGGGTGGAGGGGGAGGTGAGCAGGAAGGGGCGTTTAGGGCCAGGGTGGAGGGCCAATTTTGGCCAGGAGCCTCACCTTTGGGGTTCTCTCCCTAGGGACTGTTCTCGTGACCTCACCTGCTGGTAGAGGACAGAGGTTTCCCACTGGGCTCCTGGGTTTTGAGCAGCAGAGGGAGAGGCAAAAGAGGAAAGGCCCTGGGGGATACCAATGCTCCCCCCCGCAGTTCCAAAGAGAGGCCAGGCTCCCGACACCGTGTCCCTGTGCCCTGCTCTCACCCACAGTGCCATCTTCTCGTTCTTGTCCCAGTGGCTGCAGAAATTCCCCCAGGATTTCTCTGGGGCCCCCGGACCTGGCCATCGTGAGATGGCTGCTGGATTATGCCAGGATCCATGTGCCCACTGCAGAGTTGGACTGCCAATCTGGGGAGATCCTCCGGGCAATGGATAAGCCCTAGCTAAGCTGAAGCCCGAGAAGGAGGAGGAGAATTAGGAGGAGGATGAGGACCCGAGGGAGGCGCCTAGTGAGGCAGCAGCTGATTCCAACCCCGTGTCCCACAGGAGAAGTGTCCTGAAGCTCTGGCCAAGGAAGCAGAGGAGGAAGACTGTCAAATCGACTGTCCTGCGGGTAGGAGAGGGGACTGTGCCTTCCCTGGCATGGAGAGGCCATCTTGGGTTAGCTCACCCCATTCTGTGTGCCTTCAGGCTGCTCCCTTATCCCAGATGACGGCTCACCCCTTTCTTTGCTCAGATCCGGGGCTATTTGAGGCCTCAACTGCAGAGATGTCCATGCAAGACACCTTGGTGGCACAGGAGAAACGGAGCCTGGTTTTGGGGGCAGATGCTAAGCCCGAAGAGGATGCTGAGATCCTGGATCCCATGGCTGCAGGATCCAAAGTCTTGCCAGAAGCTGGACCAATGCAACCTCTGGCTTTAGCATCAGAGGACGCACAGGCCCTTGTGGACTTGGAGGATGAGCTACTGTTTCTCTCCACTGTAGTGCACTTGGGGGCACCCATTCCCCTGTCCCCGCTGCCCGAGGTAAACATATAGTTGGCACAATTGCTGGCTGAGCTGCACCCAGCGCCTGCTCCCCTTAGAGAAAAGATTCCCTTAATTTTGTATATTTTTAAATTGCTGTTTTTCACTCTTGTGTTATTGTTGTTGGTTTCATATTATTATTTAAAACGTGTTGCTTACTCAACTTAAGTTATGTATTCAGAGATGGGGCCTCCCCATTGGCCCACAGTGGGTGGCTTAGCCAAGGGGTATGGAGCCTGTTTTTGTCAAGAGCTTCCTGCGAGTTGGGCATGTGCATCCATCTATAGAAGATGCTGCCAGGTGTGTAGTTAGTGCATGGGGGTCTACTGGGATAGATTGAGCCCCAGAAAAAAAAGCCCAACAGGGCCAGTGCTTGACAGCAGAATTTTGGGGCCACAGCTGGGCCAAGGGATAGTCTCTGAGGACCAGGATCAGGAACAGTATCAGGACCCAGCTCTGTGGCCACTATCCCCGAGGGGGAAAAAAAAAAAAAAAACTAGATATAGAGTACGTGTTAGGGATCACTTAAATACATGATATTTCTACATAGCCATGCCTGGTTTAGAACTCAATCTTTGGAGATGGGCATGGTGGCACACACCTGCAATCCCAGCACTCAGGGAGAAAGAGACCTGAATTTGAGGAAAGCCGGGTCTAAAACGTGAGTCTAGGACAGCCAAGGCTACACAAGGAAACTCTGTTTAAAAACCAAACAAATAAATAAATGAACAAACACAAAAGAGAACTCACTCTGTGGACCAAGCTGACCACAATCTCAGAAAGATGAGCTTGCCATGGACTCCCAGGTCTAGGATGACAGGGATGCACCTGTGAGCCAATCTAAGATATTTTTAATGACCTATTCTTGAATCAAGGAATGAAAGGATAAAATAAGATGTGCAAAGGTACCATTTTTCTTTAATGAACGGTAATAAGTCTTCAAATTCTACATTTATTTACAATTGCAAATAATTTCTGATGTTGTCAATAAGTGAATTTTCTCCTTTGCTTTTAATTTCATACATTGAAAAATGTTTGAGTATGTACATGCGAGTGAGAGGACAACTTATTGCTGTGAATAGCCAAAACCAATGTAAAAGTCCATGTACAGGATGCCTAAGATATACTTAATGCTAAGGGTAAGAGAGTTTATATGCTAATGCTAAGCAAGTTTATATAAAATTTGGCTATAAAGGCATAACTGTCCAGTCTGTATAAATAAGGGGCAAGCCAAAAAATAGCCACTATCAGCATAAAGCCAAGGTACAAGATGCCTAGGGTATGCTTAAATGCTAGAGGTAAGAGGGAGTTTAAATAAAGTTTGGCTATAAAGTCATAACTACCCATCCTGTATAAATAAGGTACAAGCCAAAAAATAGCCACAAACAATGTAAAACCCAGGTACAAGATGCCTAGGGTATGCTTAAATGCAAAAGGTAAGATGGAGTTTAAATAAAGTTTGGTTATAAAGGCATAACTACCCATTCTATATATAAATGGATATAGGAAAAATAGCTACAACATATATAAAAATCTAGGCCTAAACCTCAAAACAGGTACAAGATACCTACAGTGTGCTTATATTCTAAATTAAAAAGGAGTTTATATAAAGTTTACTTAAAACATGCATTTTCATATTGCTCAAGGCAACCAGCTTGTCTTTCTATTGGGAGGCTTCTCTAGGAAAATAGGTAGCAACTTGGACTAATACAACAGGCATTGCAAGAGCCCAAAAAGATATTTTAATCTCTCCAAACTTGTTTTGATTTCAACATGATAATAATTGTTTGTTAAATAATATGGTACCTTATATTGCTGATCCCTTTACATGGGAACAACTCTGAAACTGACTCAGAGGTAAAAAATTATGTTTTCAGTCCAAAACTACAACATGTTTGCTATCTGTTTACATCCCATATATGAGTTTTCGACATGAAACCCAGAGTCTTTTGACCAGTGAAAAAACTGGCCCTTATTTAGGTTTAAAATTGATTTATGTATGTGCTGCTGTGTGAATTTGTATATACAATAGCCCAAGTATAAAAATAGTAGAAAAATCTATAGGAGTAATATGGGCTACCCAGAAATTGAACTCAAAACATCAGGCTTAGAAACAACCAACTATTCCCACTGAGACAATTCTCTGACATTCACTTATAGATCTGAGACAATGTCATGAGCAAAACTTTACTCCTAAGAATGAACTAAGAACAAGTTTCAATTAGGATAACAGAAAAACTGAAAAGTGTAATATTGCACAATACAGCACAGAAACAAGTTTCCAACAAAAGAACACGAGATGATTCTATCACTTTAATTTGGAAATAGCATTTATTATTCAAATTATTTCATGTTCTTCCATCCTTATATAAGAGTAAGTTTATAATCTGGATTGAAGACAATATTTTACTGATGTAATATTTCAAGTAATGTTATTTGAGTATCAATGAACTCAATGGGGAATGTCTGTGGTAAGCAAAACTGGCAACATGACGTTGAACATCATATAACAATGAAGAAAATAAACCCCACAAAGCTGTCACCAAGTCTTCACACATCTGTCATGGCCTAAAAACCCATAGTAACATTACAAACACACAACATGCTTTTTTGAAATAAATATCATTGCTGTTACATTATTTAACACCTCTAGATAATTCTCTCAGAAGGCAGTACTTCAACATTAGGTGCCGTATAGTAACTAATGGAAACATGAAGAAGAATGAAACTTTAAACAATATATATTTATATATATGTATATGAATACACATATATGTATGTATACAGTCATACATACATACACACTATTAAGCATTTTAACATTAATATTGGTAAAAATAGAACACATCCAGGGAACATCTTCCACCATTGGACGTGTACTCAGAAGGCATGAGAATCAAGATTTCAAATGCAGCTTTGCCTAATTACTGGCATCCAAATCAGGCTTGAAAACAAACATCTTAAAGGAATTTGTGAAAATGAAAAACACAAGCACCGTGCTTTCTCAGAGACCCTTCCTTGAAAAGCATGATTACACACTACCTGATATAAATAAGCAATGGATCACATAGATGATGGGAATCCCATTCTATACTTTGCAGCAGAAAAATACCTATCACCAAGTGGAAATGCATTAGATCAACAGCATCCACAGAAAGAATATCAGAATGACCTAATAAATGTCAGTTATTGGATTTGATACACATACAGCAAACTTCAATAGCTACTCCATTGTTTCAAAATATAGAACACAACCACAATTGGTGACCTCCTCAACTACATTATACATGAACATGGTAAATAAATTACTTCATCCAAGGCCATGTTTCTTTTCATGATTAGATTCTTAGGGTGTACAGATATTAGTATGTTTATCCTGTATTATATGTCTAATACCCACTTATGAGTGAGTATATACCCTATGTGTCTTTCTGCTTCTAGGATACCTCACTCAGGATGATCTTTTCTAGATCCCACCATTGGCCTGCCAATTTCATGATTTCCTCATTTTTAAATGCTGAGTAGTATTCCCTTGTGTAAATGTACCACAATTTCTATATCCACTCCTCAACTGACTGGCACCTGGGTGTTTCCAGCTTCTGCCTATTACAAATAAAGCAGCTACAAACATGGTCAAGCAAATGTCCTTGTTGTACACTTGATCAAATTTTGGATATATGCCTAGGAGTTATATAGCTGGATCTTGAGGTAACACTCTTCCTAATTTTCGGAGAAATTACCACATTGATTTCCAAAGTGGTTGTACAAGTTTACATTACCACCAGAAGTGGAGGAGTGTTCCCCTTTCACACATCCTCTCCAGCATGTGTTGTCATTTGAGTTTTTGATGTTTTCCATTCTGATAGGTGTAATGTGATATCCCGGATTCATTTTGATTTGCATTTCCCTGATGACTAAGGAAGACTTTTGAGGGGGGGAGGAGTTCCACATGGAGAGCAACAGATGAAAAAATACTGGGCACAGGAGTATTTTGGGGGACTGATACTCCAACCAAAGACCATGCATGGAGATAACCTTGAACCTATTCAACTCCTGACTAGATGTATTCCATGGCAGCTCAGTCTCCAAGTGAGTTTCTAGTAATGGGAACAGGAACTGTCTCTGATATGAACTCAGTGTCTGGCTCTTTGGTCACCTCCCCTTGATGGGGGAGCAGGCCACAGAGGAGGACAATGCAGCCAGTTCTGATGAGATCTCATAGGCTAGGGTCAGATGGAAGTGAAGGAGGACTTCCCCTATCAGTGAACTTGGGGACAGAAATGGGAGGAAGTTAGGAGGTTGAGCAAAGGAGGGGATGAAGGATGCAGCCACAGCGTGGATACAATGTAAATAAACTGTAATTTACAAAAACTTAAATTTTTAAAAAGTGAAAAAAAAAAAAAACAACCTTTAGATACTAGAAGTTTTTTGTTTACATCCCTGGATGTTGTTTTTTGAGAAAGAGATTTTCTGTATGGCCTTGACTGACCTGTCATGCTTTCTAGACCAGGCAGGCCTTTAACTAACACAGATAAATTTCCCTCTGTCAGTCATAGTGCTAGTATTAGAGGCATTTGCCAACAGTCCAGGCTTTGATTTTTTTAATTTAATTTAATGTTTTATTTTTGGGGACATGGTGTCTCAGTGAATCATTGCCAATCCAGGAATCTCTTTGTAAACCAGGATGACTTTGCACTCGCAGAGACCTACCTTCATCTGCCTCTCAAGTGCTGGGAGTACGGATGTGTGTCACCATGCCTGACAAGACTTTCTTATAGCCTAGTCACACTATGTGATTTCAGACATATCTAGACACACATCTAGCCTGTTTTTAGACAATGTTTCTCTCTAGCCGTGCATGTCCTGGACTTGCTTTGTAGACCAGGGTGACACTGAACTTACACAGCAGCATGCTTGTGTCTCCTGGATAGATGGGATTAGAGATATGTGCCACAAAGCCTGGCTCAGATTTTTTATTTCAATCATATATCTATATGATTAAAACATAAATTGAAACATATACATATGATTAAAACAAAATGTATATATTAATATATAACATATTTATTAAATATATTGGTTTATATTACTATATTTAGTGAGAATATATTAATTATACATATGAATATTTTGGTATTTTGAGAGAGGTTTCTCCTTTTAGCCCTGGCTATCTTGGACTAGATCTGTAGACCAGCCTGACCTTGAACTCACAGAGACTGGCCTGTTTCTGCCTGGCAGAGTGCTGAGATTAAAGGCCTATGCCAACACTTAGTATTTAGGCACCTGCTTCTGTCTTTCCTAGCAACCTGTGATGTCATTATGTGTCGACAGCCAGGGAGGGCAGGTGTGGTTACTTTGCTCCTTAAAAGGATCTGCCTGCCCACTTTGTCTCTCTCTTGGCCTCTCTTGCCCTCTTGCTATTGCCTTCTTGCCCTCCCCCTTTCTCTGTTGTGGTGCCCCTCTCTCTCTCTCTCTCTCTCTCTTCCCCCTATCATGTCCTGCTCTCTCCTTCTCTGTCTCTCTTCATTTCCATCTGAGAGCCCACCCGAGAATGCAAACAACTGTAAAAGTAAAACAGCTGTGACTATTCCCATGCTTGAATTAAAGCCAGAGGCACATAGCTCTCGAACGGTAGGATGAACTGCTCTGAGATAGCCTTGAATTTAAGCCAGAGGCAGATAGCTCTCAAAGGGCAGGATGAACTGTTCTGAGATAGTTTTTTAAAAATAAGGGCAGGGTGAATTGTTTTGAGAAAACACACAAACGGCTAAAAACTGC
This sequence comes from Meriones psammophilus, assembly GCA_036365155.1. Lineage (NCBI taxonomy): Eukaryota > Metazoa > Chordata > Mammalia > Rodentia > Muridae > Meriones > Meriones psammophilus. Next base: position 9,704 of record JAEOAE010003443.1, on the reverse strand, counting down.
AAACAACTAGCTGTAAACTATCTTCATGCTATTCTTGCTGACCAATCAATGTATAGAGCAAAAGTGGCCAGATTTTTAAGTATAAAACCCTGTGCTTTGCATGCTCGGGGTCGTCTCCTGTCTTTAGAGGGGCAACCCTATCACGATTTGAATAAACCTCTTGCTTTTGCATCAAGTTGTGGTCAGTAAGTGTTCCTTGGAAGGGCACAATCCTGAGCTCCTGAGCAGTGAGACTCCAGGTCTTACAACGTGAAACTAAAAAGCTTTTGCAATCCATTCCTTAATGATGAAGCAGCTTATAAAATGGGAAACATCTTTACCAGCTACACAACAGACAGGTTTATATGTAGACCATTCAAAGAAGTCATGAAATGTAAACATGAGGAAACAAACAAACAATCTGGAAAAGATCATCCAGAGTGAGGTATCCCGGAATCAGAAAGACATACATGGTATACACTCACTTTTAAGTGGATGCTAGACCTATAAGATAGGATAAACATACTAAAATCTGTACACCTAAAGAAGATAAATGAGAAAGAGGACACGGATTAAGATGATCATTCCTCACTTAGAAAGACAAATGTGATTGACATAGGAGAAAACAAGAAACAGGACAGAAGCCTACTACAGAGGACCTGTGAAAGACTCTACCTAGCAGTGTATCATAGCAGATGCTGAGACTAATAACCAAACCTTGGGCAGAGCACAGGAAATCATATGAAAGAAGGGGGAGTTAGTGTGACCTAGAGAGGACAGGAACTCCAACAGGACCAAATATATCAGGGCACAGGGGTCTTTTATGAGACTGTTTCTCCAACCAAGGACCATGTATGCATATAACCTATCATCCCTGCTCAAATGTAGTCCATGTGAGCTCTGTATCCAAGTGGGTACCATACTAAGTGGAACAGGGACTATTTCAGATATGAACACAATGGCTGGCTCTTGACCTTCCCCCTCCCAAGGGAGAATCAGACTTGCTAGGCCCCAGAGGAGGATATTGCCGCCAGTCCTGATGATACCTGATAAGCTAGGGTCAGTTGGAACAGGAGGAGGCCCTCCCCTAACAGTGGACGTGGAAAGGGGTAGGGAGGAGATGAGGAAGGGGGTGGGATAGGGAGGGAATGAGGGACTGGGATACAGCTGGGTTACAAAGTTAATAAACTGTATCTAATATTAAAAATAAAAATAAAAAAAGGGACATATAAACAAAGTTCTAAAGATGAAACACAAAATGCTGACAGTTTTTTGTTTCTTTGAAAACAGGATTATTTTTTCTGAATAATTTTGGCTGTCCCAGGCTCTCTTTATAGAACATCCTGTACTTGAACTCACAGAGATCCACCTACCTTTAACTTCCTGAGTGCTAGGAATGCAGGTGCTCACCATCAGCCCAAGCTGCTGACAGTTTATTTTGTTTTAGCATTTTATTTTTGTTCTTGTTTCATGCACTATATGTAGATTGCACTTTCCTCTTCCTCCACTCCTCCCAGCCACGATCTGCCCAGCTCACCTCTCCTTCATCCACTGCTTTTTTTCCCATTCATTTTATTTTCAATGAAAAAAATGCGATGGCATAGCAAGTTATAATAAGACTAGGAACAATCCCTCACATCAGAGCTGGTCAAAGCAATATATGAGGAAAGAAAGTGTAGCTAAACCAGGAAAAAGAGTCAGAGACACCCCCATTCTCACTGTTGGAAGTCCCTCAGTGACATCAGGATAATAATCATAAGGTGTATGCCAACAACCTAGCTCACAAGAATCATAGAATGTTTATGTTTTTTGTCCTTCAGTCTCTGTGCTCCCCTATGAGCTCAGTTGACTCAGTGGACCATGATCTTGTTGTGTGCTTGATATCTCCGGTTCCTACAATACATATTCCCTCATTTGTGGGTTTCCCCTGGATACATCATTGTGTTTGGTTGTGGGTCTCTGCATCTGCTCCCATCAGATGCCAGGTGATGTCTCTCTGATGACAACTGGGCTAGGCACTCATCTATGATTATAGCAGAGTATCTTTCATTGACATTTTTTTGCCTGTCATGTTTACAGATATCGTGTGTCTCTAGGCTATCTTGACTCTGGTTCATGGTAATCCAGGCAGTGTCAGGCTTGGACTTCCTCTCATGGTGTTGGCCTCAATGTGTTTTCTGGAGTATATTTCATATTATTTGTTTGGGGTTTTCCTTCTAGTATTTTCTGTAGGGCTGGATGGCTGCATATATACTGGGTATAGTAATCTGGGTGGCATAGGTGGTCTCTTAGTGTCTGCTTGATATCCACCCAGGCCCTTCTGGCTTTCATATGCACTGCTGAGAATCCTAGTGTGATTCTGATAGGTTTACTTATTATTTGAATGCTGTTTTGGTATTAGCAGTGTCATGCATAGAACAGTTAATTTTCATGGTGTCATCCCCATATAAAATAGAATCTCCATAACCTAAGAAAATGAAAAATGAACACAAACTTTAATGTGTGTTGAGGAAATTGAGACAAAGAAGAGACTAATTTGAGGTAAAAATAAACTATATATAAATGCTGCAAAAATTAAAATACTTGTAATTCAAATATGATATTTTAGAATGTAACTGCATCAAAAAAGTTAATTCCTAGTCCATCAATATACCCAAAAAGTTATGTAGCAGTTTGACTTTGCATGATGATGAATATTTTTCTATAACTCCCCATATGTCAATTGCTGTTGTTTAAGTGATTTCTGAATGAATTACTTAACATTATTAAAAGCAGAAAATTTGGTAGTTCTAGGTGAAAGATAATTATATGCATAGTTTATTTTCCCTCTAACTCTCTCTTTATAGAAATGGATTTATGAGAATGGTTTACAATCTGTGAGTCAATTAATTCAACAGTGGATGGCTAAAAATGGAAAATCAAGGAATATATTAGTTGCATAGTCCATTTGGCTAGTTAGGCTAACTCATCTTCAAATACACAAATCCTCAAGAAGAAGGTACTATAGTCAACAGAAGAAATAGACTTTCTACCTAAGCAAAGTGAACAGGAAAAGAGTAAAATATTCCTTCTTCCATGTTCTTGTATAGGTTTCCAGTAGAAGATGAGGCAAAGGTGAGTGGTGTGGTTTTGCAGTATGAAGATACGGATTAAAGGTGTGTTTTTCAGCCTTACAGATTCAAAAGTGAAGTAGAGAAGACTACTTCAAATAAGGAAGAGTACTTCACAATTGTGTCCTTAATTTGGGTGTTTTGCTTAATTCCATATGCAGTCAAGTTAAAAACCAAGACTCATGATCATACCTCTTTTCACCTTGAAAGATAATCATATCTCTTCTTTACATTAATTTCCAAATGAAAAGAATAACCTGGTCATAATAATGCCTAAAAATAATTTAATGACACAGAGTACAATAGCAGACAAATTACATATTTATCCTGATCATAATTGAAGCTAACATTATATAACTGTCCTTCAAATACCGTCCAGTTTAGAAACAACAAACTCCAGGTTAGAAACAACTCTCCACCATGCTCTCGGCCACTCCAACACACCTCCTTGTAGGGCAACCCACATTAAGCACAAGGATTCACCTCCCACCTACTACATGTGTGCAGGGTCCCTAGGCCCAGACCAAACATGCTCCTTATGTGATGGCTCAGTCTCTGCAAGCCCCCTGGGGGCTGAGTCAGCTGTTTCTGTTGGTCTTCTTGTGAGGTTCCTCGCACCTCGATGGCCTTCATCTTTTCCCCAAAACTTACTCAGGATCCCTAGAGCTCTGCACCTTTCTTAGGTGCAAGTCTGAGCATCTGTCCAAGATCATTTCTGGCTGGAGTCTCTGAGACAATGGTCAGGTTAGGGTCCAGGCAATGGGGTTTTACAGTCCCAATTCTGGGCGTTCTCAATGCGGTCAAATATCGTCCAACAGAGCCTGATATTCTTCTTCTGTGAGAGGAGCCTCGAGTGTTGGTTCAATCTGATCCCATGGTACATCTGGGTCCAGAGCGGCTGGTCCCTGTTCCTCTTCCACTGTTCTCACCTGTTGCTCCAGGAAGAGCTGGACAGGGCAGGAGTCGCTGGATTCTGGGTAGGCCTCTGTGAAGAAGGTGAGCTCGGGTCTTGACATCAACGCTTCTGCACACTGGCCTCCTGCAGAACCCGATGTCAACAAGCTGTCCCCGGAAGCCTCCTCCTCAATGCAGCACGATGCTCCAGGAGCCCTTTCCGGGCCAGGAGAGGCAGACAGGTCCTCACCTTTAGCTGTGCTCCCTCCAGCGTGGCCTTTCTGCCTGGCCTTTCTGTTCTGGAACCATATGTGGACGGTGTCCTCAGGCAAACCTGTGCTCAGTGCCAGTTGCACCCTCGTGGCATAGTCTGGAGATGGAGAGATCTCAAAAGCTTGCACTAGCATGCTGATCTGTGCTGGACTAAGCCGCGTTGAGGCCTTCTCCGTTCTGAGGCGGGCCTCTTGCTTGTTGTACCCTGGCGACAAGCTTTTCAGGAGGCTGTTGGGAGGCTTCATGGCTGGAGCCTGCGGTGGTCTGCTTTGAGGTCTTCCTCGACATGCCAGTTCTAGTTCTGCGGTTTTGAAACCACATGCGGATGGAGGACTCTGGAACTCCGAATTCCCTGGCCAGTTCCTGCCTGGTCCTGAAGCTCGGGTAAGGTGTCTTGGCGAAAACTGAGAGCAAGACCTCCTTCTGCTTGGCCTGCCAAACAGTCTTTTGACGCCGGGATGTCTTTCCGTGCTGCAGTCACCCACATCTGCCTGATCTTCCATCCTGCCGAGGACACTTTGACAGGAGTTCTTCCTCTCCAGTGTGTACTGAGAACAACACCCAGGAAAGTGCAGACTATGGCAAATGCGTCAAGGGGTCCGCTGCTCACGCTTAAATACCGACCTGAGGCCCCACCCACTCCCTCGAGGCCTCCAATTACAGGTCAAAACGTGGAACGCTCTTCTGCTTCCAAACTGTGAAACCCTTCCTTCCTCCTGCGAATGTTCCCATACCCCACCCTAAAGCAGCCTTTCCAGAAACAGTTGGCCTTGTGTTCTACCCAAATTCCACTGCTTAGCTCACAGTACGCACCTGTGTTGGCCCACAAGGAGTTTGCGGGGAGAGTCTAAGGCATGGCTTCTGAAGATCAGGCAAGGAGAAGAGGCATAAGCCAGGAGAAGTCTTTGCCTACTTTAACAAGGTCATTCATTCAGCTCTGGCTGATGCTCAAGGAGGAACATGGCTAGAACAGATCTTGCACTCTGCGTGTGCCCTCTGCCTTAAGTTCCTTTGAGCTCCAGTCTCCCGGTGTATGATTTCAACCATCTAAATATGGTTAGGACCCTGCAAGTCTAAGCATTTGCGCAAAGAGTAGACTTATCCTGCAGAAAGACTCCTGTTATTATTTCTGAATTTCTCCTTCAGTGGCAGGCCACAGAAGGTGTCAAGTTCGCTCTTGGTTCCTCTGGTTCCACCTATTTAATCCACCATACACTTTGTCCTACTGGAGAAATTTTACAGATTCCTAGAAACTGTATGAACCTTCAGAAGCACACAGTGTGGATCCCAAGACTTTTGGGAGAGGATACTGAAGTCATTTCCTTCATTTCAAGGAACAACATTTGTTGCTGCCATTAATTTGGATCTCTGATCATTAGGCAGTGTTTTCCAGAACACACAATTTCTGGTACTGCCAAATGTGCCTGTTGTTCTTCAGGGTGTGGCTTTGCCCTAGATGGAGGAGAACAGTAACAGCTGAGCAGTTCTAACCCTGCCTTATTTTTGCATCTCCTGTTTTACATGTGCCATAATTTTAACTTTTTTCTTGCAGTCCCCATCGACAGTACCTGGGTGTACAATAGATCCTGTAGAAGTTATTCTGCTTCTTCCAGAGATCCTCTTTACCATCCCTGAAGACACAGGTCCATAAACAGCTGTATTTCCTTTGTAACATAGAACCCTTGCGGATAGGGTCAGAGGTTTATCTGCAGCCAGATGCAAAGGTGTGCTGCTGCATGCAGTGGTGTGTATCAAATCTGAAATCCTCAGTTGAGATTTTCCTACCTGCCTAGTACCACATGGCTGCCTGATGGGAGACAGCTCCTATTATTGCATGAGGGGTGTAAGCCTGACAGGCCCCTCTGTTTGTTTACTGATGGCAAGAGGTTAGCCTGTATGTCCCTCTCGGTGCTGTGATCCCTAAACCAGTGCTTTCCCTTGCCACAGCTGCCATGAAGCCCCGGGAACCTTTGCATTCCCTTGGAGCCAGAATCTGCTTGTTCCTTTCTGTGAATAAAGGGACCACTTGCCTCTGTGTTAACACACCTCCTATTTTGAGTTCTAGAGATTTTAACCTCTTTTTTTTTTTTAAATTTCCGGATTCACCCAAAATAGCACACCGGGTGATTTGAGAATTGGGAACTCTAGCTGTAGCTTGTCTTGTGAGGTCGGCATGATGCTCCTGAGAGCCAAAAGCAGTGTCTCTCTTAATAATTCATTTCTTGGGGCTGCTCCTCCTCTTCATGCTCTAAATGCTCTCCTACATGTGATATTTACAGTATCATGTGCCAAGAATGGCATCAGTGCTTCTCTGGTGTCAGTCTGGTACTGCCCTCTTGAGAGCTTAACCAATCTCTGTATGAAGTTGGTGAACAGTCTTCTCAGGGCCTTGAATTACCTTAGTGAATGAGGCGGTTGTTTTGCACAGGCTCCTTAACAGATCCCTGCACTCTTAAACCTGCAAGATGAGATTATTCAGTGACTTCATCATCAGAACAAATCAGGGACCACCTGGGAATGAGAAAAATAACTGTGATTATTTGAATTGAAGTCAGGTTCAGATAGCTTTTGAAGGGTGGGGTGAACTGTTCTGAGAAACAATCAGCTGTAAAGTATAGAGCAAAAGTGATCTGATTTTCAGGCATAAAAATCCTGTGCTTTGCATGTTCAGGGTCATGTCCTGTCTTTGGAGGTGCGACCTAACTCGACAGCAATAAAACCTTTTGCTATTGCATTGAGTTGTGGTCTGTGAGTGTTCCTGTGAAGGGCGCAATCCTGAGCTCCTGAGCAGTGAGACTCCAGGTCTTACATTTTGGTGCGTTGCCCGGAAAACCGCGTGCCCTTCCTTAACCCTCAACAGACTGGGCTCAGAGGTCGAGCTCGGAACAGGTTAGTCTGATTTCTGGTATACCACTGTTTCTCTTTAGTCACCTATCTGGACCTTTTTGGTCATCTGCTCAGTCACTGCGATAGACATATTTGTCAGAATATCAATTGACTGGGAACTGGAGGACATTCTGGATTCCATTTGGGGAGGCTAGGTCCTGCATGGTCTCCCTACCATCTGTTTCTCTTCAGAGACAGCTGCCGTGAGGCAGCCTCTCAATCAGAATTCTTAGGTACCACCCATAAGGGTGTCCTTGTCAAATTGCCTGTCTTGTTCTTTTTGTCTCTATCATTGTTGCTTCTTTGACTTTCTTGATGGATGACCTTATTATAGGATAGGCTGAGACTATCATGTCTTGGAGGTGAGATACAAGACACATATTTCTTTGAATATGTCCTATTCTCACACCAGCCCACTTGGGATGATTGCCAGCAACTCTTACAGGCCCTTTTGACTAGTGAGGAATGAGACGGGTCCTCGTTTAGGCAAGAAAGACTGTGCCAGGAATGGACAGGAGGCCTTCCATCCTCCCTAATGAGATTGATGATGGCTTTCCCCTCACCCACCCCAACTGGGATTACAACATATCTGCAGGTAGGGAATGCCTGCTGGTCTACCACCAGACTCTAATATCATGTGTCCATGGGGCCGCTCAAAAGCCCACCAATTTGATGAAGGTAAGAGAGATGGTTCAGGAGCCAGATGAATCTCCCACAGCCTTTCTTCAACGGCTGATGGAGGCATATAGCTGGTTTACACCTTATGACCCTACCTCAGATGAGCATAAGGCAATGGTGACTATAATCTTTATAGACCAGTCAGCCACAGATATTTGTAGAAAACTCCAGAAAATAGAGGGTTTACAGGAAACGTCGTTAAAGGATTTACTGCAGGTAGCAGAAAAGGTTTTTTACAGCGGGAGATGAAAGAAGAGAAAGAGGAAAAAAGCAAAAGAGCAGGAAGTGAGAGAAAGAGAAAGGATAAGAGGCAAGACAGAAAGTTGACTAAGATCCTGGCCACCACAGTGCAGTCATAATGATAGGGAGAGAGTTCCTGGAAATCAGACGGACCCTCTGTCTAATGATCAGTGTGCCTATTGCAAGGAGAAAGGACACTGGATCCAGGATTGTCCCAAAAAGAAGATGAAGCCCTACACCTAGACCTGGCACACCTCCAGGCCACCAATCCCCAGGTAACTCATCTCAATATGTGGATGATATATTATTAGCAGCAGATTGTAAAGAAAGTTGTTTTGATGCCACCACCAGCTGTTGCAAGAGATGGGTGAGCTCAGCTACAGCGAAAAACTCCCATCCTGCAGGTCAGTTATCTGGGATATATATTAAAAGAGGAAAGAGATGGCCTTGGAGGCTAGAAAAGAGACTGTATTTCATATTACCTCCAGGGACTACTGAACAACTGAGGGAAATTTTCAGTACAGCAGGGTTTTGCTGGCTGTGGATTCGGGATTTGCCAAGATGGCAGCCCTTCTGCATGCCCTTACAAAGGGCAATGACTCTTTCATCTGGGGACAGGATGAACAAGCTGCATTTGATAATATGAAACAAGCCTTAATATTGGCTCCAGCTTTGGGACTCCTGATGTAACAAAACCCTTCCATCTCTATGTGGCTGAGAATCAGGAATGGTCAATGGGGTGCTAACACAGAAAATTGGACCCTGGAAGAGACCGGTAGCCTATCTATCCAAAACACTTGATTCAGTAGTGGCAAGATGGCCAACCTGGCTGGCAATAATAGAAGCAGTGGCGGCACTAGTATAACATGCAGACAAATGACTCTGGGACAGGACCTCACCATCTGTGCTCCTCATGCCCTTGAGAGTGTCATAAGGCAGCCACCTGATTGATGGCTGATGAATGTCCACATGACACAATGCCAGGCCTTGCTCTTGAATAATGATAGAGTCATCTTTACTCTGGCTACAAGGCTAAACCCAGCCACCATATTGCAGGATCCAGAAATCCAGCCCCTGGAGCATGATTGTTTGCAGGTTCTAGCAAGGAACAGGGATTGCAAAAGGAATTGAAAGATCACCCTCTGCCCAATGCCGAGGTAACATACTGTATGGATGGGATCAGTTTTTTGAGAACAGGAAGGGAAAGGCAGGGGCAGCTGTAGTAGATGGACATAAGGTAATATGGGCCCAGGCGTTGCCAGAGGGCACATCTGTTCAGCGAGCTGAATTGATTGCTTTAACTCAGGCATTATCTCTGGAAAAGGGCAAAAAGATAAACATCTACACTGATAGTTGGTTTGCCTTACCAACAGCCCATGAGCTCGGGGCCATCTATCAGCAGAGAGGCCTGCTAACATCAGCCAGTAAAGAGATAAAAAATAATAACAAGATTTTGGCTTTGCTCAATGCCTAGTTGCTGCTGGACAAGGTAAGCATTATTCATTGCCCAGGACATCAGAAGGGACTTCCAGGGCAGCAAAGGGAATAATGTGGCTGATCAGGAGGCTAAAGCAGCTGCTAGAGGGAAACTCTGTCCCAGTGGTACTAACTGCTGAACTGCCCAGAGAAGAATGACTAAACTAC
>JAEOAE010002267.1:0-24309 GCA_036365155.1 Meriones psammophilus | reverse complement strand
TGAGGTGATAAAATGTCTCAAAGGATGACCAGCCAGGCAGAGGTCCCCCCAGAAGCTGGAGGAGTTGGATTAAAAGTGACCTGAGTGGAGAAGTACAAAAATGGCTTAACATTTACTGTGTTTATTACTGTCCTGATGCTACATCCTCTTCTCTCATTGTCATCAGACTCCGTGAGGGAGAACATTTTTATTTTCCAGAAAAAGGAGACAAAGGGTCACACACCCCTCTGGCCACATAGCGGAGAGGATGGAATTGTCGTCATTCAGTCACCCTCGCTTTTAAAAGGATACCAACACGTGTTGTGAAGCGCCAGGAAGAAGTCAAGACCTCCTCTGGGATGCCTATGTCCCTTGCTTTTGTGGGAGAGGATAGTGTGGCTTGTCACTGGGACATATCCAGCCATCTTTGACCACCAAGTTCTAGCTCAACCTTCATGTTGAGTTAGTAAAGACAACTCCCTGATAGAATTGCCTCCGTCTCAGAGAGTTTGGCTACCCACCCTAAGAGCCTTACTCTCCATTTCCTGTCCAGCATAAGACCTGCATGGGAGGGGTGGGAGAGAAAAGGTGGAAGGAGAAGGGAGAGGGGTGGGTAGGAATGACATCAAGCAGGAATGCTGTGTCAGCGGGGTGAATCTTCCACTGGATCTGTGGAAACCTGATCCCACCTCTATTTTGGTCTCTTCTAACAACCTTTCACCAGGATTGGGATTTTTCTGCACCTGTAACACATTTTAATGTAAAAGTCTGGGAAAAACAAGGTATTATATCATCCCGGGGCCTGTTTTTTTAACAGCAAAGGTAGGCCAGCCCCCAGGTTATCCCCTCTAGAGATTGGTGTATTAGTAAATTGAAAAAACTAAATTTATTATGATTTTTTGAATGATTTTTTAGCACTTTATTTAGGCAAAGAGGGACCCAAATAAAAATGTTTTTTCCCCTGCTCCCACTATTTCAAAATGCACAAAACATTCTCCCAAATTTTCCCTATGAACCAAATTTTACAAAATCAACCAGAGCTATTGGTTTTGACCTTTCCCATCACCTTTCCGGGTTTGGGTTTTGTCCTCGCTGGGACCAGGGCAAGCAGTGACGGGGCTCATTCTGCATTAGCCCTTTTTGGGGAGGGGAAAGGGGCAAGCCTTTTAAAGGCAAACATGGATCACTAGTGTGGTTGGGGTTTGGGATTTGTCTTTCCACGACAGAAGGGCCCCCAAGGGACAGATTCCATGGTTGCTCAGTGCAGAGGTTTTTCCACCAGCTTTTCTAAACTGGTAAATTTCCCTATATAATCAGTGTTTAACACACACACACACACACACACACACACACACAAAAAAGAAAGACAATGAAGCGGGTTTTAGTCCATGTCAGATATGAAACTATGAGCCCCCGCCATGTCACCTTTAATTTGGAGCCCTTTTGGGACAGCCAGGCCTGCTTCTGGCCCCGCCTTTCAGCCCGGGTTTCGGTTTTAAAATTTTTCCAGTTTAAATTTTTTGGGGGTTGCGGGAACCCTCATCTCCATCATTCCCCAAAACACAAATGAGTATTTACCCCAAGTTTTCCTCCTCATACCCCAGGGTATGACTGACAGCTGAAAAAGCCTCCGGGCCGGATAAATCTGAGCTGAACTCTCATTTTTGGGCACTTTGTTGTTGTTGTGTCTGGGGCCCACTCTGGCTTGTAAAAAACTGGAGGAAAAGAATTTCTTTTTTTTTTTTTTTTTTTTTTAAAAAAAAAGAAGAGGGGCGGGTGAGATGGCGGGAGTGGGGAAGGTGTTTCCCTTCAAGCCCTTTTGACCTGGGGGACCCGGGGGCCCCAAAACAGAAAGAGAGCCCTTTCCTGTGTTGTCCTTGACCCCATACAACGGGGCACACCCCTCTCTCTAATAAAGAAATCACCCCAAAAGATTTTAAAACCAAATGTTAATTGAATTCCGGAGGCTCAAAAAGGGGGTTTGGGAAAAAGGCCAAAGAGGGGCCAAAGTCAGAGTCTCACCCATTTAAACCCCTTGTGTGCTACCTGGGAAGGGGGGATCAATAAAACCCCCTTTGGCCTTGATCTCATTCCAAAGGGGGTTTTAAATTTTCCCCCCGCTGTCTTAAGAGATATTAAACGGGAAGAATAAAAAATGTAGGTGTACCCCCTGTCCCGTCACACCCATTCTGGTATTGATTTAAAATGTTTACCCAGCCTCGGGGCAGATTCCATACTTGACTGATTTGTTTTTTCCCGCGGGCCCTTTGGTGTTAAGGTTTGAATCTGAATCCTAGGTTTAAACCTTTAAGTTCATTTTTTGATTTCTTTTTCCCCCGGGGACTGGTAGAATTTGGGGGGGAAAGGGGGACCTTTTCGGGAGGTAGGACCTGCCGGGGAGGAAGTTTTTTGGGTTACCAGGGGGTTTTTTTGGGGTTGTTACCTCACCAACCCCAGCCGGGCCCCCGGGGAAGTTTTCCGGGATTTGGACAAGGGAACAGCTGTTGCTTCAGGCCCCTTTCCCAATGGTTGAGCCATTGTGCTGCGCCTTTCATATTGTGATGGACTGTAATGCCCAAAGACTCTGAGCCGCAGAAACCTGCCCCCTTATGTTATTTCGGTCAGGCTGGACGTGAAAGTGATCAGTATATTAAGTCGTGGCATTGAGAGCCCACCCCGCGACTGCTTGATCAGCTCTATATTTGGACAGAGATCGGCGCAAGTGAGCCAGCATCGCCCTTATGAGTGCGGAACAGTGACTCACCAGGATTCTCTGCCGCATCACCATTTACGTGAATGTGCTCTTGGTATACATTAAATGGAGCTGCCAAATGTACCGAATCAGGTTCATCAGGCACCCAAGAAAATCCTACATATCTGGATGGCTATTAGCAAGACATCTAAGGCTGTTGGCTCTCAGGTGTTGGCCAGAGACTTTCTCTGGCTTTGTGTTTGATATCTGCATCCACTGTGGTTATTAAAAAGGAATAAAGACCACCCTGATGTATAACTGAGGATGTTATGAGCATCTTGTAATGTACTCATAGTAGAGTCTTCCCGTTGTGTGCATTCCAAGTAAATTCTAGAAAGCAACAGAGATCACTGGTAGCTCAGTTGATGTCGTGAAACAGAGCAACAAAACTACAATGTAAAGACACTGAACAACTGCTGATTTATGAGAGCTGTTTGCTTTTTTCAGGCTTAGACTCCAGCCTAGGTGGCATTGCAGAAATGGGAAGGCAGAGAACTCAAAGTGTCTCACTGTGAGTCTGCAAAGATTATGATGAGAGGCACAGACACTATGTTTTTTTGAAGCAAATTCAATATCTGTAAATATCTTTGCCCACATAGGCATGAACTGTTAATACAAACCTCAGTGACCAGCAATTTGGAAGAGGATCCCAGATGTTTTAAAGAAAAACATATTTCAAGTATGCTAACTTGTGGAGTTTTCCAGAGATCTCCAGTGTAAGCGAGTTATAGTGGGTTGTTTAAATGATATGGAATTGACAATGTCGTGGACAGCAGAGGGTCCCAGATGATCTGCAGTAATAGTACCTGCAAGGTTCTTAATCGGACTGGCCTGCTTTGACTTATCTGCATCTCCAGGTGTTCTGGCGACTGAAAGCCAGAGAAAGGAAATTTTCACAAAAACCTGTCGACAGAGTCAGACAACACTTTGAGGAAAGCAGGAAGAGAAGGATGACAAAATTTGAAGAAGCTGAGGCCTTGCCATGGGAACAAATAGGAACTGTATAAATGTATGAAGGGGCTGAAGCTCAGCTGAAAGTACTTGATGATTAGATGGAACCCATAAAAGCTATCACAGAGTTCCTCGAAGTTGTGTGTGGTGTGTGTGTGTGTGTGTGTGTGTGTGTGTAATTGTGTTGGGTGGAACTCACATGAATGATGATGTGATTATGTATAGTGTGGAGAGCTGATGTAGGACTGAATTTGTAAAATGACAATATCGTACCTAAAATAAATGACCCAGCTGGTCATTTTCACTTCCTACAATGGACTGTCCCTCATAGACAGGAACTGTGTCTTAAGCCTCTATTTTTCCTGGTGAAGACCATAGAAATGAGTAAGAGTTTCATAAGTAATTACTGATGTACCATTTGCAAGATTAATTTTTAAGTGGGTCTCTATCATTCGATTTTTCCTATAACAAGTTACTTATAAATCAGAAAAAGCATTGGTGTGAGATTTTAGTCTATAAACTATGTAGCACCATAGTTTTATATAAATACCTTTTATTGTAAGGAGCAGTAAGCAGTTGGTGAACTACTGCCAAACAAAACAAAAACAAAAGGTCAAGGGGTGGTGGTCAGTCTTATGGTAAGTGACAGTCTCCATAGGGTAGTCCACCCAGCTACCTTGGTGTGATACAATAAGCCTCATGTCTGATATTTAATAGTTGGGTTTCAAGCTTGCAATGAGGTTGGTTTTAGCACAGCACAGTTATTCAGACTTTGCCCACACAGGTGCTGAGTTTCAGGGCTGCCACCATTCATGAACTGTTCTGCTGTTGACTCTTCTCCGTCTGAGTGTCACCATTTTAAATGAAAGGTCCTGTTGGGTTTAGGTATCACTTGGCCAATCCACACTCCAGAGTAGTTCAGGACTAAATCAAGCAACACATGAAAAATGGCTTCTACTTAAATTCCAGCCCAAAGCCCTGCTGAATATGGGATTTTATAACCATGTAATTAGAATCTCTTCTTGTTCCAATTGAGTATTTCTTTAGATCCAGTCACTTCCACATTCTCTGGAAAGACATATCTGTCTTGTTATGGCTTGACTATGGAATACCCTCACCCCAACAGGCTCGTTGGAGAGGTGAGCAGACCACAAGGCTCCAATCTAACCAATGGACTTGAAAACTGATAGTTTGTACCTGGTGGTATTACTGGAGATAATGAAACGAAAATGAGGTCGTGTGGGGAAGAAATTCAGGAAGGTATGCCATGTCCCAGTCTCTCATGGTTTCTGTGCTTTTTGTCACTGAGTTAGGCACTCCCCACCTCCTCCCACCCCCAGCATGAACACTGTCATGATATTCTGTTCTGGCTTCAGGCACCGGGCACAGAACAGCTGAACTGGGCAGATCTCTGAAATTGCAAGACAGCCAAGGGTGGTCTTCCCCTTGCTGTTCCTTTCTGGCATGCCAGAGCAATAAAGAGCTGTTCATGCATTATCTCAAGAATTCACCATCCTTTCTCTTTTGTTTTTTTTCTTTACTTGTCCTGTATACAAAGTTCTCTAGTATGTGTCTTGCTGCATTGTATGTAACTGAAGCTAATCTGTCCAGAGTCATGGCTCTCACTTCTGTGTCACTTCGTGGTCCTCTGCACAGTGCATAGGAAGAACTCACAGTAAAAGTTGAATTAGCACTGGCTAACAAACACTCTTATCTACACAATACCTAGGATGAGATTCTGCCACGCAGTCAGACATTGAAGTTATGATGATAGCCAGGACAGACAGTCTTTAAGCTTGGGCTCTTATAGAGGAAGAGGCTACTAGTTACCACACTAGTTTGAGACAAGTGATTCCATTTACAACAATGGAATAATTATTCAGCCATTAAAACAAGGAAATCATGAACTTCGCGAGGCAAGTGGTGGGAACCACAGTGATCATCCCTGACAGGTCCAGGAAGAAAAATAACATGGTATATACTCACTTACAGATAGATGACATAATATAGGACAATCATACTAAAATCTGTACACCTAAAGAAGCTAAGCAAGAAGGAGTGCCCCAGGTAAGATGCTCAATCCCCTCAATCAAAAGATAAAATGGAGATATTGAAGAAGGTGGGAAACAAGAAATAAAGACAGGACCCTACCACACAGAGGGCTCTGAAAGACTCTGCCCAGCAGGATAAAGCAGATGCTGAGACTCATAGCAACCTTGGCAGAGTGCAGGGGAATCTTATGAAAGAAGAGCCTGGAAGGGTCTGAGCTCTACAGAGAACAAGGAACCAAAAAAATTCAAGCCAGGGTCTTTTTCTGAGAATGATACCCAAACTAAGGACCATCTTCTGGAATACCAGAGTCCCTGCACAGATAAAGGCCGGGCAGCTCAGTCTCCAAATGGTTTCTAGTATGGGAACAGGAGCTGTTCTGACATGAATTCAGTGGCTGGGCTCTTTTTGATCATCTCCTCCTGAGTGGGGTGGCTGCCTTACGGGGCCACAGGAGAAGATTCATGAAACATAGTCCTGATGAGACCCGGACAGGCTAGGGCTGATGAAAGGGGGAGTGAGGACCACATCAGTGGACTGGGGAAGGGAGACAGATGAGATGAGGTCGGGAGGGGTTGTTGTGATTGGGAGGAGATGAGGGTGGGAGCTACAGCTGGGATACAGCGAACAATTGTAATAAGTAAAAAATTATATTAAAAATAAAGATAGGAGAGAAGAGATAAGGTTCAGAGCATTTGTGAGGAGCAAGCCCTTGGATGGAAGGATCTAGACTATTGGAAAAGGGGAGAAGAAAGACAATGAGGCGGAACGCAGGTTCTAAATGAAGGCTTCAGGTATCTAATTATGAGAGAAAGGTTTGGGAGAAGTTTAAACATTAACCTGAGACTCAAAGGGTATGGTAGAATTAGCAAGGCAGAGAGGTAACAAGGAGAAAAGGGACTTAAGCAGAATATTGCACGCGCAGTTAGTGTGAAGAGACTGAGAAAGACAGATCAGAAAGTGCAAGAAATTGTGAGAGGTGCATTGTGAAGCCAAAGAATGCAATTTCAAAGAGGAGAGAGACCAGGTGTACCAAATACCACTAGGTAAGTCTGGAAGATAACCCCATGTCCATTGGATTTAGTAGATGCTGAAGACATGGGCAGGAATGGAGAGAAGCTTCATGAAGGCTCACACACAATCTGGGGTTCTCTTAAAGAATGCAAAACTAGGTGTAAAAGTGGAGTATTTAGAACAAGAAAAGAAATTCACCTTCCTCCTCCCTGCCAATACTGAATTTTGGTCCCTTTTCTGCCTGAAATTTTTAGGCTGTTTCTCAGAATGCCACTGATTTTAGTCCCACCTTCCTGTCCCCACAAACATCTTGAACCCCACACTTGAAGCCCCATCATGCGGATGAGGTTCTCCAGCACAGCTTTGTAGTGCTGTCTGCTCTGATGACTGGGGTCCCGACCGCAGGTTTCGGAGGCGCATGTTCAAGCAGCTGATGGGGGGAAGTGGAGGTTGGGTGGAGGAGAATACAAGTAATTCCCAAGAAACTCTAGTGGGGAATAAAATGATTGTTTGGTAGTCTGAGGACCAAGGAGGTTAACTTAGATATGAGGAGAATTTGAAGCTGAATTTTTTTATGATTTATTCTGTGCAGCTTGGTCATCATGTGGGTCCCTCTAATAATTGAAATGGGAGGGGGCTGCCCTGACTCTGTTGCCTGCTTTTGGATCCCTATCCTAGTTGGACTGCCTTGTCTGGCCTCGGGAGAGGTGATGCTCTTAGTTCTGCCAGGATGGCACTGGTACCCCAGGGAGGTTCTTCCTTATCTCAGGAAAATGGAAGGAGAAATTGGGGAGGAAATGAGGGTGAAACTGGGAGAGGGAGGAGGGAAAGGGGTTGCAATTGGGATGTAGCAAATAAATAAATTAATGAGAAGAGATTTCTTCATTATTGTTACTACATATCTGTGTCTGTGGTGGGAGGATTTGTACACATGAATGCAGTGCCCGTGAAGGCAGAGGTGATGTATCCACCTGCAGCTGGAGTTACAGGTGATTGGGGTGGCCACCTGATGTAGGTTTAGGGCACAAACTCAGGACCCCAGAGAGTTAGGTGCCCTCAACACCCAGCTACATCTACAGTCTGAGACGAGTATTTTAAAAATGAAGACAGAGATGAGATTCAGAGCACACAAGGAGGAGAGAGTCTCTATGGGGAAGATAAGGATAAGGCCGCACAACCTTAGGAACAGTGGAGAAAAAAGAGGTGAGTGTCTGGCAGGTTTTGAAATTTTGGTGATAGAAAACCACCCCATCTCTTAAGAGAATTAGTGAGATTCCACCTGTTGTCAGGGGACAGAGGAGAATGGGAAGGAAACATGGGAGAACGAATAGAAGTATTTAAATAGTTTTTACACCTGCCAAGAAAGCAAGTTACTACAAAAATACAGAGAGAGGTCGCTAGATAGCATCCGAGGTGAGAATTGTGGTTATGTAATAGTGTAACATATATTGATGTATATATTTATATATGGTATCAGTATATTTTTTATAAATATAAAAGAGTAAATATATATATGGATATAAACATCATGCATGATATGTTTTCAGAAATTCAGAACCACTTTAGTATAGACACGTTGGAGTGGTCTTGGGCTATATATATATATTTTTGGAGAAAATCTACAATATTCTCTGCAAAGAGCATTGTGATGTACCAAGCAAAATCATTGATGCAGGGAAATAGTCCCAAAAGATGGATCCTGTTTGAGGAGTGAGGAAATCCAAGAGGCGAGAGGGTTAGGCAGGGTCACGACCACCATGGAATCTTCCTCAGCATCTGACTATACTGGCTAGCAACAAGCCTGTCCTTCCCAGGTTGCTGAGTGTCAAAGGCTCAAGAAGACCTAATAACAGGAAGGTCCACCCATGTCCAGGAAGACCTCAGATGTACAGTGAAGGGCTATGAAGGCCAAGCCTCTTGGAAACATCTTCATCTTAAAGATAAAAACAGTTGGGAAGACGATGGCATAGTCCCACAAGTGGATGACTTAGTGATGAAAGGGGTGTTTTTGAGTCAGGGCCCTCAATGCCAGCGTGGGTCCAAGAGCTTTTCTTTAAGTCGAGGATTCATTGAAGAATTGAGCTTGTAGTGAAGAACACCACTCAAGCCTGTAGTCACCTGGGGAAATGGAGCAGTTAAGGCTCATGCAGTGGAGTGTGGAGCAAGGGGACAAATGGGGCTTGTCCCGTGGCATGGTAGAAGTGTTAATGAGGTTAGAGCAGTTATGATACAGGATCTGCAAGGAGAAATTCTTGCAACGTAGGTGGGAGTGAGCTGGAGGATTTTTAGGAACTCTTTTTGCATACCATGGTTGGTGTATCGTTTGCCAATACGGTTATTACAATTTATTGATATTTTGAGACAGCTGTAAGTAGGATTCACATCACTGACAGAGGTCAAGGTTCCAGCAGGCCCCAGCTCACATACAAGCATAGGCCTTTTTCAGAAAACAGCACACCAGAAGTTGCCCTAAACCCCTGTTGCTCTACTGATCCCCTTCCATACACCCAACAGAACAGCATGGGGCCTTCTAGTGATCTAGTCAAAGTTCCCTGGTCTGGTAAGAATGAAAAGGAGACCTTGAAGAAAAACCCGAAAGTTGACTGGATTAGTACTGATGGAGAACTTTGTTTAGGATTCCATACCAAAGCCCACTCATGACTAGAGTGCATAGTCACAACTTGTCCAGGAAGTTTCTTCTGTGGTCAGAGATCCAAGAGCCTTCTTCCGCTTAGAAGGATTATGACCAGCCTTCAAGTCTGAAGGTTCTTCCCAGAGCTCAGGCCTGGGTCCTCACCTGTAGCTGGCTGGGGCAGTGAGCATCTTCTCTGCCAGTCTGCAGCACTGTGGATGAGGACATAGAGATGGGCACTTTGCCTCAGCCACCTGATGTCTTCCTACATACAAGAGCAGAAGGTAAAAAGAAGTCACGAGGTCACATCATCACCAGAGTCTGCAAATGATTTAGGTCGTGGTATCAAAGCAAGGCATGGAGAAGGGGAAACCTGACCCCCAATTCCCTGATATTTGTTTCAGTCCATTTTCAGATACACACGAAACAACTTTTGATCTCTCTGTCCAATTGGAAAAATATCTGAATGCTAATGAAACAGATCTACATTCGAATATTGGGTTAAACATCCTTATAACTTGAAGAGAGAGACACATCTGACATGACGACGCTTTTGTTGTGAAATGTAGCTGGAGGCACTACTTTTCCTTGAAAATTGGCGGGGCATGCTGGAGCCTGTAAGGGGTCTTTGAGATCATTCACCCCCTGCTCCCAACTTTGATCGTGGGGACCTCAAGCAAAGCTTCACAGATTTATGTGTTAACCCTGGTGCAAAGTAGAAATGAGAACTCAGTACCTTTCGTGAACCAGAGGAAACTGTGTAATAGAGCTGGTGTGAGAGTCATCTAGTTCAACAATTGGTATTTGATCTTCATTGTTGATCAACATATCTTTATAATAAACGGCTATAGAGTCCTCTTACAAAGAAAAAAGAGAAAGATAAAAAAGAAATCTTCAACTGTTTGTTTTACCAAACTTAAGTCTTAAGAAACAATATACATATATATATGTATATATATAATATTATATATGATATATGATATAACTACTTAATATATAATATGTCTACATCTACATATATGTGTATTTAATCAAGCATATTATTGTTATATAACGGAGTTAAATATATGTAATATAAATTAAATATATAGATATAAAAATTGGTTTAGACATGTTGCAAGCTGAGTTGAAAACACACTAGAAAGATTTGTTATGTATCGCAACATAACATTCCATTTAGTGGCAGAACTAGACTGAACTCTGCCCACATTCTCAGGAGAATTATATTTTTTTAATAAAACATGTATCCCCATATTTCATTTCCAATTTAGAACTCTAACTAGCCTCATTCCCTGAGTCGTTAAGACTTACGAGATGGTATGTTTAGAACCCACCATTTCAAGGTCTTCACAAACTTGTTTGAGGAATGGAATAGGTGCTTTAGGTCCCTTGATTACCGACTGCTTATGCCCAGGTTTGTAACTTTGAACTTTCTAGAACATAGAAAGAATATGTTGTACAAATTCCATCTAACAACCACTTGATTTTTTATTCCCTCCCTTACTTCCTGTCCCTGGTGTCACTTACTAATCGCGCTAGGTCCAGCTTAATGTTTCTTCAAACACTTGTATTTAGTGAGAGTTAAAGAGCCGTTATGGCTGGGGAATTGGAAAATGTCCCACACCTCTGTTTTGAATATTTGGTTTCTAGTCAGTGGAATTGTTGGTGGTGTTGGTGTTTTGGAGGTGTCGAAGAGGCCTGGCTGGTGGAGGCTGGTACAGGCCCCAAAGTTCTTGCCCCATTCTGTTATTTTAGCTTCCATTCCCCAAAGAGTGGCTGAGTAATAGCTAAGCTCACTATTATCCTCTTGGGCACTCTGCTCATGACAGCGAGCACTTCCCATGCCCCCCCACCCATGGTGTGAAACCGAAGACAAAACACATCCTTCTTCCTCTAAGGAGCTTGCCTGGTGCTGTGAAAATCTAAGACACCCCAGCAGTTGACTCAGTCAAAGAACAGCTTTTCAGTGTTGCAGGTGAGTTAAATATTTGTAATCAAGTGGAAACCACTTAGGGTCTCTGTTTACGCTCAGGGTGGCAAGCTACTATCAAGTAAGATAAAAAGAAATGGAGCCAATTCCTCCCTCCCGACCTCGCCAGCTGGATTTATTTCGCCAATTCTCAAGGCTCCCAAAGTTACTTCCCTGTTACTTTATGTGTCCAATTAAATTTGTCCCTATAGAGCTGATTGTGAACACCTTTACAGAAGATCTGGAGAGTAGAAAAAAAATAACAAAAGGAACAAATTCAATTTTTTAACCATCCTGCACTACTTCCTATAACTACAATTATTAGTATCCTAGGCTGCCCTTCCACTATGTGTGCTTACTTATGAGAGTTCGTAGCGCCTGGAGAGTCCCAGCCTTAAATCAATATATTCACATCACAGCTCTGCTTGGGTACATCACAGAAGATGGGGCAGAAAAGCTGTGAGAGCCAGAATAGTAGGTGGGAGTCTGTTGCAGAACAATCTATCTTAGAAATGGCTGTATAGACAAAAAGGAACAAGTGACAACATCAATGAACACGCTTAACATGGAAGAGAATTTTTGAGGTCCCACTCCCTAGAGATGTTGGATATTGGGAGAATAATTAGCTTTTTGCCAGGGATTAGTCTCCATATTCATTGCCCAATGCAGAGTGGCCAGCCTTAAAATTGTATATCACCATGAAATGGATTCAGCATTTGTATATTTGTGCATACATGTGCATATAAACATACCTATATGTAAGTATGCAATTAATAATCAAGACAATATCAATAACTTGAGGAGGGGAACATGGAGAAAGAACTCAAGAAAGATAAATAGAGGTTAGAGGGAGGGGGAAAGTGGATATAATTTATTTCAGCTAAAAACATTTAAAAATAGGAAAAAAACAACAAAATGTCTGTAATAAAAGTCTAAAATATAACCTTCATTGTGAAATAAAATGGATTACTCCAAAAACAAAGCCAGGACCCAAAGAGACCGACAGTTTACTTTAGGAAGCTGCTTGTGTGTGATGCCCTGTAGGTGTGAGGGTGACTATTGTCCACATTTCCTCTCCTGTTTATAACCGGGAGCTTTTCCTGAGAGCTGTATTCAAAACCCCAGACATCTGGGAACAGTTCTGCAAAGCATGCCCACGAGCTGGGCAAGACGCATCCCTGTTGTCACTCAGTCTGGTCTAGCACCGAAGGGAAGCCGAGGCCATTGGTGTCATCACTGAGCTGTAGGCATGTTCTGGGAGGAGAATAAACCTACCGCACTTCTAAGATGGTAGAAGCCTGGGTGGAGGACCCAGTTCGAGGCCCACCCTGTGGGCTTCTGCATGTAATCCAAGAGGAGTCGTATTGGTTAGCATATGTCTCTCATCAGCCTCAATGTTGCGCTTAGTAATGGCTGCTGCTGGCAGAAAAAGGTGGAAAGAACTGTTTGTGATTTGGAAGAGTTTGGCTGCTGGAGAATGCTGTTGCTGTGTAAGCTGGGAGTCATGTGGTTGTTACACCACTCTAAACCCTTACTAACCTCAGCACAGGCTTGAAGGAAGTGGTTTTTGAGGGCAATCGGCAAGCAGAAAGACAAAAAGTGTGGTGAGGTTTGGTAGCAGTGAAAGTGGTAGACAATGACTCAATAAGGTCTTTGAGAAAGATGATGCCTAAACCCAGGTGGAATTACTTAATAGTTAAGGTGGTTCATTCACAAGCCCGTGGCTGCTAATGGGGAGAGTGAGCCACATATGCAGTTAAAAACCAGGAGTCAGAAACTGCTTAAACCAGACTTAGATCTCTTCCCCTTACTGCACAAATAGACAAAGACCCTCTCCACCCTAGGTGAAGTCAGCACTGGCTCTCTGGGAAGAAAACAAACAGGCAAAAAAAATCACGACCACAAATGCAAGCTCTGAGTTTGGAGACAGAGACCAGGATAATTGAATGGATGACTGTGGTGATGCTACTAGCTATTAAAACTGGTGGTAGATTAAATGAAAGCTGTGCATGAAGATTTACCCATTCTGTTCTCAGAACACATATACTGGAAGTTAGTATTTCCAGGTGGACATCATGGAAGAAATTTGTCCCGGAGGAGGACCACCAGAGAATACACCCACAGATTATGACACTGGTGATTTCCTCTAATGAAAACATGACATCAGTTCTACAGGACAATGAAACTCTAGAATAAAGTTCTTGTCCGTCCCCAGGCTGATCTCTTCTTTATATTCTGCCAAACACAGAAGGCTCATTAGGCTATTGAAAATATACCAGGAAACACAAAGGCCAAACTAGCAAGACCAAGTTCAAAGGAGATCAAAGGAGAAGTAATAAGATGGAGCTTGTCACACATTTGGGAGATAAGATGCTGAACTCAAGGTAATGACAGGGATTAGTTATTTTTAATAGTAGAACAAAGGAGCATTGAGAATTAAAACAAGCATTCAAGCTTAAAAATCCAACAGAAGTCTTAGAAAATGAAAGATACACACACACACACACACACACACACACACACACACACACATTTTTGAGAAAGTGCAGTAAAAGGATCAGGACAAAAAGCAGAGGGGAAATACCAAAGAAAAATCAAAGGACAGCTAGTATAGCGGTGCACAAAGGAAATCCCAGCACTGAATAGGAGAGGAGGATCGTCAGAGTTTAAGGTCATCTTTTCAGTGGCAGTGAGTCAGCTAGAATGTGCTGGAGACCTTACCTAAATTTTAAACAAGAGAACTAGGTGGAGAAAGAAACTAGCTTAAACCTCTATTTACTGTAATAATTTTAGCAGGAAGAAGGAGAGAAAGGGTACTGATGGTGGAAGAAATAATATATAGAAAACAGTGCTCAAAACTGAAGGGCATAAGGATTTGAAAGGTTTTGGTACTGATTGCACAGGCTTTAGGAGAGGAGATGCTTTTCATCACTTGCAATGGAATCTGCTGAGAATTGGTGAGTACCCCAGTTCGGCACAGTGGAATTCCCTGCCCACATCTTTCATGCTAGGATGTGCCACAATCATCAGGGTGAGTGCCTTCCTTTGGAAAGAACAATGACTGAAAAATGAGCTAGAGTCAGAGGGTGGTTTGAATCTATTTTTATTTCCTTCTCATAGCAACACTGCAAAGTTAGACAGCCCATTTTCTGGATGAGGAAGTTGTGATGGGGCTAGAAAACCTAAACGCAGAAGTGTGTCTCAGGGAACATTGTTGCGCGTGCCCATTAAAGTAAAGGCCCCCAGCAACCCTACTATCTCAAAGTAGTCAAATGTTCAAAACATCAAGTTTTCTGGTTCTCTCTCTAGTTATGACTTTATACTGTGCCTTTGCTTGACCTTTTGACCCATAGGTTACACTGCAGCATCTTAGAATCACTGCTTTTTTCATCTGTGAGGCACTTATTTTATCTTGATAAGCTACAGGGTCAAACCAACACTGAGTCCTAATGCTACACCATAGAATACTAATTTTATGGCAAAGGATTTCCCATATACAGCATCCGGAACATACTCTGTTATCCAAATTTGTTAGCTCCTTACTGTGGTTTTTAATATTTTGAAGTTCAGCTTCCATTTCACAAGAGTGTGAGGAATCTGTCTCAAACTCATCTGACCTGATTTTGTCGTTTTTCTTCCTCTCACGAATCAGTTATACTTCACATTGTCTGTATTATTTCAGTGCCTGCAGATATGTTTTAAAATTTTTAAAAAAGTCTTTTTGGGAAGGTTCACTTTATCTTTAGCTACAGCATCTCAATATGCGCACAGCTTTGATTGGGGAGGGGCATGTACATGCATAAAAAGAATTGGAGGAACCAGAATCCAACTGGGCTATCCAGTCATTTCGGTTACTGATAGTAGTCATATGTTAATAGGAGAGCATCTGAACCCTTAGTAATATATAAACCCAAAACCAACTTCTTATTTAAGTAGAAAACAAAGCTTGTTCCTTCTAGAGGAGCTGTGGGTTAAAGATCACCTATGCGTATTGCTCCATCACCTTGTTTTCACATAAGGAGCCAGTAGGCAGGGAGCAGTGAGAGGTGAAGAGAACTGAGGTAAAACTAATTTGATTGTTCAGAGCCCCAGGAAACAGAACTGAATGGACTTGGCTTGGGGTGGAGAATTGGTAGGTCTCTCAGAAGTGGTGGGGAGATATCAAATCTTTCCAGAGATCTGGGAATGAAAATCCCACTTGTTTCTCAGCTGCTGCATGTATTTACCTCTCATTAGAGCACATCGCTTTAGCAAACACTTACCCTATCTCCAGATAGAGCTAGTGTTTCTGAAAGGGCCCTGTTGTCAGAGCTTTATAGCAATTGGGAAACTTTGCTAATGCGGTATTATTTATGCCTCATCCAACAGTTAGTATAGCATCTTAGCGCAGCCATGTGTATACCCAGCTGCCCAGCAGCTGCTCTAATCTAGAGAGAGCAGAGCAGTTGAGTGACCCCTGGATGGGCATGGGAAAATGAAAACTTTATGAGGCTTTAATTCTCCAAATAAACGGTGCCTTCTTCCACGAATCATTACACAGATCAGAAACTGGACCCTGTCCCATCTGAGCCACCAAGCAACAGAGAAGCTTTTAAAACATCTTCACAGAGCCTCTGGGTGAAGCGTAAGCAAAATGGAGAGGGAGGTGAGAGGCTCTCCTCGCACCTAATCAGTGGACTTGAGGAAGACTAAGTTCAGGATCAAAGTTCACAGGAAAAAAAAAAAAAGACACAGTGACAGATTTGATGGCACCACAAATCCCAGGCCGAAGCAGCACAGGGAATGGCAAACCGTAGCTAGCTTCTCATGACGCCAAATGAGGATTTAGAGATTTTGGCACAGGATGTGGAAATGGCCAAAAAGCTTATTTTAGCAATCAGTAAGGGTTGTCAAGCTGTCATTGTTGAGTTTGTCTCATAGGCCCTACAGAGGAGTGTTGAGAAGGACCACCAGAGATGAGAATGTAGCAGAGGCTGCTCCCACCCCCACCAACTTGTGCTTATTTTAAACTTTTGTGTGTGTGTGTGTGTGTGTGTGGTAGAAGGAGAGGAAGGGGAGAAAGGAGAGGGAAGGCTTAGTGGAAGGGTTAAAGCAAGATAGTACTGTAAAGTGATTCCAGATGTACAACATAATACTCTTTTTCCTGATGAATATGGAGAACAGCTAAACTGTTGAGAATTACTACAACAGACCTCGAAATGATGGGCTAGCGATTTCATCCTACCCGCAGCTGTAACGCTGATGCAGAAGGGCTCTGACCTACTGCAGTAGCCTCCAGAACTTTGCTCAACTTTTGTGTCTGGGCTTTGTCGCTATAGTCTTTCCGTCTGATGGCTCAAAGAAACAAACAGAGAGACATTTTAAAGCTTCAGGCGCTGGTTGTGTTCATGCCCATGTCTGTGGTGAGCGCCCAGCACACGCAGATCTGGCAGGCGTGCTTATGCTCGACCACTTGTTTGGGAGCTGCCATTGTTCAGAACCCATGTAAAACAGTAATTAGATGGCTTTTGTGTTGGGCAGTTTTTTGACAGAGGAAATAGCACTGGAGAGTCAAAAGGCAGAGGAAATTTAGCCTAATACTCCTCCTGCCTCCCCTCCTTACTCTCAGCATCCCCTGTCCTGACTAGTACTCCCTGTTACCTCTTCACTCAGAACCTAAATTGTCTGGATTTTCAGTAGAAAAGACATATGAATGTGCAGACAGATGAAATCTACAGTCCCAATGCTTTTATTGAGGTTTGACACTTTTTGGCCAAATTCTACATTTCTTTTTCCAAGGAAAGAGCCCACGCCAGATGCCAAGAAATGGAAATCTACATTTTGCTCCAATGAATGTCTGCTGGTTAGCTGGCACAGCAGTCTCTGCATATACCTCCGAGCCACCAACCACCCTCTCAGTTCGGGCTCCTAAATATACAGTGAAGGCTAGCTACATGGCAAATTTAAATTACAGTCCCCACTGAGCATTGTCTCTCCTTCTATTTTCATTCCATTTGGCCAGTAATGATATCAAGAGTAATAACTCATATGGACTAATGTCAAGATTGCAATTCTGCTCTAGATTTTTTCCTCAGCAGGTCAGTCACTTAATAGCAACCTCGCGCTATTTTTTCCTCTTCTAGTTTTTCCCCCTGGCATTTCAAAGGCAACAACTTCAAGACATCTTTTCTCCATTTAGGCGGTTAGTCACTCTCCCTCAGAGAAGCTTTCAGTCAGTCTCAAATTGCTCCCCATTGTAATTAGTCTAAATAGAGTCTTCCTCATTCACACAGTCAGCTGTTTCAAGGTGCAGATAGGTCCAAGCATCTCACAGGGGTCCAGCACACAGCTCCAGGAGGAATGTTATTTAGGAGGGACATCACTGCACTGAGCCAAACCAGAGAGGGTCTGGCTATATCAGCAGGGAAGGTACAGTTGTGGGTCGGGTCTGCTTTAACTCCAACTCAAACGCTTCTTCCTGTCTTCAGGCAAGTCATTTCTGTCATCAGAGCCTTCACCCTAACTTGAAAATAGGGTGGTGTCTGCCCTAGGAGAGGTTTATGGGATGCAATGAGATTATCTCATCCATGGTTAGGGACCTGCACAAAGCCTGTCTTGTAACAGGCATTCTGTAAATAAGACTTAAAGGTGAGTTAGTGGGAAACACTGCTTTCATCCCATCTGATTGATTTATCTAAGAATAGTGAAACCCAGAGATCTTCAAGTCCCTCTTCATTCCCATTCTTCCTATGTAGGTAAAATGGAGGCTTTACCGAGGAAGATGGTAGAAGCTGAAACATCTCCTTCCCCAGCCCAGACCTGTACACTCAGTTCTGCACCTCTGCCAGCATTGTGATGAGGCCTGGTGATCCCATGTAAAGTATTATGCCTACTCTATTATTCTGTGCACCTGGGCAAGAGAGTTAGATTCATTTGAGTTCTTCTGTTAGTTTAGTTCTGGTCAACTTGAGACACAGGAACATTACTTTAGACTGTTCTCAAAAGATCCATGATCAACCCTTCTTGCCTCACTCTTTTCCTTGCAAAGTGCTCAGTTTTCAAATCCATTGGAAGATTGAGTAAAGAGGCAGAGCTGTGTAGTATCCAGTAGCACACAGGAGATGCCCAGAATGCTATTGGTGAGGCACCGATCACAACATGCTGGTGTTGAGGAAGGCTGGCCCATTTGGAAGCTTAGGGTGCCAACCACCAGAGGCCTTTAGACCAGATTTACAGCAGCTTTGCATCTGGACACAGACTAAATAATGTTCCCCACACCCCTAATGGGTCCTTGCTCTTACTAAAGTCATGGCTCTGAGCGCCCATGGTGCAGTGAGGATGAGTAGGAGCTCATGCCAGAGCACACCCTGGTGAGCTGAGTTGGCACATGGACCTCCACATGGTAATGTGCCCTAATGAGTCTTAATGCTGTCACCAGCACAAGGAGGGTGTAGGGGCAGTGAGGGCCTCTGCTTTCAGCCTGGTCCTAGGAGAGCTGTTTGACACTTTATAATTATAAGAAAATTGCAATGTCTAATTGCAGCCAAGTGTTTCTCTGAGCAATGCCAACATTTTAAAAAGAGTGTTTTGCTTTTTTTTTTTTGATTGTTTTCTTTTTTTCCCATAGATGTTAGTAGAAAGTTCTAGACTACACAAATGGGGAGACTTCAGGATGAGGGGAGAAAATTGAAAATATTAAGAATCAGGATTCTATTAGAATAAACTTAGCCTGGTAGGAAAAGGGCAGATTTGTTTCACACAACATAGCCACCAGTTCTGGTAATAGACACTCTCAATCGCAACACAATGCAGAGCTATGACCACTGGGCCACACTGTGCTTTCCTGATCGGGTGAACTGTACAAGCCTCGTCTGAGTGCTTATTATGTACCACATCATATAAATGGTTCATAAAAAACACATTAAAGGCCTTTGTAAAAAATATAAAAAAAGTTTTATAGCTTTACTAACATATTACCAAATTTCCAATTACTTGCCATGTTAGAGTACATTTGTCCTAGTAATATATCTGATACTGATACACGTTATATCACAATGTCATACTTGTTTATAACAGAATGGAGCTTTTATATTGTCTTTTCCTGTAAGTGATATGGCATGTGTCTGCAGCAACTCTAACCATGCTAGCTTGTTCTTTCCTCACATAATCAAGGCACACCATTTTAAAGCATTATGCTGCCAGTTAATTGCCAAATAAATGACTTCATTCAAGCTCTGAACAACCGCTTCCTGTCATTCGGAGAGTGGCTCACGATTGAGCTGGTTTCTGAGGGCCTGACAGAAAGTTTAAACTTATGGAACCCGCACATCTGAGCTTGTAGTTGTCTCATCTTGCAAGTATTTGTGTAAGCTTCTCTTTGTACTCTGTCTCTCTGCTCTAGGTTAACGAGACTAGCTTTTGTGCTTTCTATTACCCATCTCCAATACTACACAATCTCAGTTTTGCTAATAGGGACTTGTTCCTAGTGTCTGTTCCTATAGTCCTATGTATTTGAAAAGTCTTTAGTACGGAAATGTCCAAATAATTCTCATGGTGAAATTATCAAATCAAGAGGGAGTCTGAGAGCAGCGTATCAGTGGTCCAGGCCATGTGGGTAACGGCTGTATCACCACACACCTCCTGGAGGTAGTAGGCGTGGTTGGCTGTCTTCAGCCTGTTATTCTGTCTGATAAGGGGGCCTGGGTTACCATAGGAGACAGGGAAGGCCCTGAAAAATTCTTTAATCACGGTCCAGCTGCCCCCTTGATTTTCCCCGGGGAAACCCTTTGTCTGAAACTGTGCAAGGCTGTCCCTTAAAATGGGCCCTCTAGGTTATGGGCCCCTTCTCATCATCAAAGAGATCAGCACTGTATAAAGTTCTTAGGTTAATCCCCAAAAACGAAAGGGGTTTCTTAGGGAAGTTTTTTCTGAGGGTTTAAATACCAAAGATGACAATGACAGGAGGCAAACCAAAAGGCTGTGAGGAAGATGAAGGATTTTTTTTGGGGGAAAGGGAAAACACTGCACAAAGCCCACTTTTATAAAATGGCCATAGTTTGTCTTGATGAAAGGTTTAAAAAACTTTTGGGAAAATTATAAACACAAAAAACCAAAAAACCCTATAAACCAAACCCAAAAAATTACTTTTTGTGTGTCCCTTCTGTTTTGTGTATAAAAAGAATTAATGCTCAACTGGGTTTGATTTTTAAATAGGGATTGCCCTCCAGGAGCAAATTGATCCCCTTGGCAATCGCCAACGGCCAATGAAAATATGGGGTTTTTTTTTTTTGATAAGTATATAAATGAGAATTCTTCCCCAAATTTTAAACAATTGTAGCATATTTAGAAATTTTGACGGAGAATTAAAACCAATGGAAGCTGAGAGTGGCCATTGTCACAGAAATTTTTTCCCAGAGGGGAGGGGAAACCCACAGAAATTTTTATTCCAAGAATCACTGAAGGAATGGGGGGATGGAGCGGGCCTCTGGGTGTTCTTGGGTGTATAATGCAAGATTAGAGTCTCAAAACATGTGATACCCAAAGATCATCGCTTTTAGCCATTGAAGCGGGAATTCCCCCAAGCATTTTTGGTACCAAAAAAAGCAAAATGAGCTAGATGCGAGGCGATGCACTCAGGGTCAGCCCTTTCAGAGAAGAGCATTCTGATTGAGGGTTGATGCCCCAGGTCCCCTCTAAAAAAGGTATTGGGGGTCTGATCCCTTTTTGGGGTTGACACTAAATCTTTTAAAAGCCCCAATTATTTAATCAGAGACAACTCCCCTTTGCCTGATGGGTAAAAAAAGGGGGGAACTGTAGAGCCTGGAATTAAAGCCTTTAAAGATGGACGGTTTCCCCTTCCCCCTTTCCCGGGTGGGGGGTGCTTCTGTCAAACAATTACATTTCGGTAGGATCGGGTTGTTCCATGAGTGGACTATCTATTGCCCAGGGGCATTGGGTGGTCCCAGAGGCTATTTAAACTGGGGGCTGGTTTTCCCTGGGGTCTGGGGGGATTGTTCATGGTTTAAAAACTGTCTTAAAAAAAAAAATTAAAAAAGGAGAGATACGGAAAATTTTAAGTTAAAGAATGGAGTCATAAGGAGATTTTTTGAGTGCTTGGGGAAAAAAGTCCAAGAAACAAGCCAAGACTTTAGGGCCCAAAAAAGTTTGTTAAAAAAATTTTTTTACACTCCCCAGGTGTAGAGATAGAAGTGTTTTTTCACCCACTGTTATTTTTAACCCAAAAAAAAAAAAAAAAAAAAAAAAAAAAAAAAATTTGTTTATGCCATGTGTGGTTTGTTTTTCTATACAATTTACCATTGTGATTCTTCTTATCCTTAAAGTCTTAATTGTTTTAAAGGATATGGTAAAGATGGTTTTTTCATAAAAAAAATTAAAAACAAAACAAAAAAAAGACAAACACACACACACACACACACACACACACACACACCACAAAAACCCCCCTTTCCAAACCCTCCATAGCTTTACAAGGTTTATTTAACAACAGAAAACTCCCCCCCTCCCCTTTTTTCACTTTTTTTTCCTTTTTCCAAAGGCGACACCCCACCGGGTTTTCCCTTGGGAAAGTTAGAAGCTGTGAAAAAATTCTCTTGGGGTTGGGTTTTAAGGCAGAACCCCTCCTTTCAGTGGCTGCATAGCCCCTTGACTATGACCAGAGTTTTTCATTTATTCAACCAGTCCTTTACTGGTGGATTCTGGGATTATTTTCACTTTGTGCCAAAAATAGGGGTTCCCAGTGAAACCCTTTTATTTAGCTGTTAAACATAAAAAAAATCAATTTGAGGGACTTCAAGTTTAAAGGCAAAAAAGGATGGCCATTTTTTTTTTTTAACGTTTTTTTATGGCATTAAAAATTTAAAGGTTGATTTTTTTGGGGGAAAACCCCTTTTAAAGGGTTTTTTTGTATGGTTTTAGTATTTGTTTGAGGTTTTTTTTTTTTCTTTATATTATTTTTTTTTCTGTGAGCCCAAAAGGGGGTAGAGAAAGCCAATATTGGTGAAAAATTGCTTACTAAAAAATGAAAAAGGGTGTTTCGCTAAAAAAGAAATTTTTGTGAGATTTTTTCCCGGGATTTAATGATATTGTTTCCCTATGATGACATTAACACCTTTTTTAACATTAAAAAAATTGGGGTTTATGCACTTGTGGTTATGGGGAAGGGCCTGGGAACTAAAAATTACTTAAAGCAAAACCTGCACCACCTGTTTGGGACGGCAGAGGGGGAAAAACCCCCCGGGAGAAGCCTTTTTAGATGTCAGAAAACCCTTTCTGTAGGGGCCCACTTTATAAAGATATCACTTTTTTTTTTTAAGCAGTGGAAACCCCCGGGTTTTTCCCTTTTGGCCCCCTTCCCAAACCGGGAAGCTGTGGTTTTGGGGAGCCATCTTCCCCCTGATAGCATCTCTGGGGCCACCCATTTGGGGGGCTTTGTTTGCCCCCTGGTGATCCCAGTTCTTTTTGGGTGAACATGCGAAGGACAAAAAGCCGGGAATTTTGGGGGGCCCCAAAAGCCCCAAAAACCCTCTTAGAATAATCTACCAGTTTTTTAATGCTAGGTTTCGGGGTTATATAGTATGGATAACTATTTTAATTTTTAAACCCTTAAGAAAACAACAAAAAATTTTTTGTCCCCTCCCAATGAAGGTCTTAAGATGTTAATTATCGGAGTTGATTTTTGGGTTTGAAAATTACTTTTAAAAAAGATCTTGTTTTAAAAAATTATATATATATATATATATATATATAATTTTTTGAAATGTTTTATAATAACATTTTCTGAATTGTAATTTTTTTGAGGAAATTCATTTTTTCTGTCTGAGCAGATTTCTAGGTGTTTCTTTTTGACTGTGGAGGGCTTTTGGGTTTTCCAAAATGAATAATTAAATTTGAATTAGGATTGGTTAAAAAATAAAGATGGCAATTCCAGCTTTTCATTCACAGTTAGTTTATGTTACAGAAAGTTTGGGGTTTTTTTCCCATGTAAAAAGTTTCTTTTGTGGGTAGCTTATTTAGGGTTTTTTTTTTTTTTCTAATCAGGGGAAAAAGGGATTTTTTCTGGGGAAATTTGGTGATTTAAATTGATGACAGATTCATAAGGGGGGGGGTGAGGCAGATGAGGCTGTTATTTTTACCATCAGACGGGGGAGTAAAATTTGGGATTCGGGACCCTTTTGACCCCCTTTGAGATTAGACTGTGATCCAGGGGCAAGCCGTTTTAAGGGCCCACACGGGGAAGTTTCTTCGGGGTTTCCCCTTTTGGCATGGCAGCGCCAGGGGTTCATGCTGTCTGCTCCCCCTTTGGGGAGACCCCAAAATTATGGGGCCCGGAAATGGCAGTTTGCCGGGGGCGGGATGTTGGCTGAGGGGGATTTGCTACCGGGGCCCCCCGAAAAAAGGCAGAGGAGGGTCCATAAAGAGGAACTTACTGGGGTGAGCCCGGGGGGGGACCCTGGGGCCTGCGGTTGTCCATGATGTTTTCCCCCCGGCCAAAAGGGGGAAAAGTTTTAGAATGCCCATTCCAGGGGGGAGGGGAGAGGGACCGACTCAGTTACATGATAAGCTGTGCCAGGAATCCCTTTTAAAAAATTCCTCCCCTTCCCCCATCCTGGGAAAAACCAGGGTCCCCCCTTTGATGTCCTCACTTTCCCCTTTCCAAGTTCCCCTTTTTTTAAAGGAGCCTCCCTCCAAAGAAAAAAATAATTTTTAATTTTCATTCACACTTTTTCTTTTTTTAAATATTGATAAAGGATTTTTAATGACAGTGTGCATGCATTTTGTGATGTTTTAATGGGGGTTTTTGGTAATGCTTTATTAAATATGCTTTGGGTTGATGAAAGGATGTGCTCTATGGAAGTCACTTAAGGAAATTTCTGAGAAAACATTGTAGACTGTATTTTATGAAAACCCCAAGCCGGCATGCCCCTGGCCAGAGCCATTTAGCCCATTTTTATTGAAGTGTCTTTG
>JAEOAE010000306.1:0-33918 GCA_036365155.1 Meriones psammophilus | reverse complement strand
CATTTCAATATATATCACTTTTCAGTTTTTGGCTTCCTCTCATTGAGCGAGCCACATGTGATTCGCTTAAAAGTCGTGCTTTGCTCTTCTGTTCTTTTGTTGGAAATTTGTTCCTCTGCTGTACAGTGCAATATATCACTACTCAGTTTTCCTGTATTCCTAATTGTGCGAGCGACACACATGTGATTTACTTTACAAAGTAGTGCTTTGCTTTCTGTTCTTCTGTTGGAAACTTGTTTCTGTGCTGTACAGTGTGATATATCACTGTTTAGTTTTCCTGTTATAATAACTGAAAGGGCAACACGTATGTGAATTAGTTTACAAAGTTGTGCTTTATGCTTCTGTTCTTTCTTTTTCTCTTTTTTGTAACCATGTTTATAGCAGCTTTATTTGTAATAGCCAGAACCTGGAAACAACCCAGATGTCCTTCAACGAGGAGTGGGTATAGAAATTGTGGTATTTTATACAATGGAATACTACTCAGCAATCAAAAAAAGGTGGAAATCATGAAATTTGCAGGCAAATGGTGGGATCTGGAAAAGATCATTCTGAGGTAAATAACTCATATTTTTAATGTTTCATATTTTTAAAAATTAATCTACCTTATGCAGTCACTGGCTACAACCATTCAATACTTTTGAGATGTGTTCTCATTTTAACATTTCATTCTCTAATTTATCCCTTAAATGAATCCAATTTACAAGTCAGATTGAAAACAATTTTCCCAAGCCTGCCTCTAGCATTCTTATCTCATTATCGCACCTATTTTACATGTTGTCACTACAATTTTCTCAAAGCCTAACACTGTCATGTTAATATTTATTAATACATGCAGATCATCATGAAAATCTGAGTAGGTGAAATACATATTTTCATATTCCACTAATAATATTATTTTACTTCATATATATTTACTGAAATATAGATACACATGTTTGCATGATATATATATATATATATATATATATATATATATATATATATATATATCTTCTCACATTGCCATGTAATTATGAGTACACTGGGCAGTGTTCTAAAGTACTCAAATTTTAAGTTCTGAAACTCAGTTGAATATAACTTTACCATTCTGGGTAACAACCCAAGCATGAAATTATAGTAT
Source organism: Meriones psammophilus (assembly GCA_036365155.1). Lineage (NCBI taxonomy): Eukaryota > Metazoa > Chordata > Mammalia > Rodentia > Muridae > Meriones > Meriones psammophilus. Next base: position 32,798 of record JAEOAE010000306.1, on the reverse strand, counting down.
TGAGTATCCATGGCTCACTGTAAGAGGGTCAGAGCATAGTAGTATTATCTATGTGTTTGATATCAACATTCAAAATGGAAAGCTATGCTTCTGATTGGTTGTGTTTCTATTCATTCACTTAACTCACATTTATTAAAATTTGACAGTGAATAATGTCAATATTTTAACCTTACCAAGTAAAATATTTTTAAAATCTTCTGCAACTTATTAGAAGATCATAATATGCTACATAGAAAATTTTAGATTAAAATGTGGGTTTTGTATTATAGTCTGTTATATGATGGTTTATATTTATTGAATTTTATACATTGAATTATCCCTAAATTTCTCAGATGAAGCCTAGTTGATCATGATGGTTGATGTTTTGGATGTGTTTCTGGATTTTTTTTTTTTTTTTCTTCTATCTTTTTTTTTTCAATGCAGTTTATTCAGGAACCTTGAACAATCATCTGACCCTGGGGAAAGCCAGCCCACAGCTTAAATAGCCTCTGGGTAGCCAACCTCAGCATGCCACGTGGGAAATGCAGATAGGTCCACATACATGGAAGCAAGCCAGATCCTCAGCCTTAGCCAAATGTGGAGTTGTTTCTGACAGAGAGCACTCACCATGGGGAAGGTGGAAGGCGAAACCAGCTCCATCTTTCAGGCGGCATTACGCAGCCTCACATTTCCCCTTTTGTTTTAGACGATCAGGCAAGAGTAGAGGTCTGATCTCTGATATTAGAAATAAATTGGGACTTTGTACTGATGTTCATTTAGGTGTCATCCACCCAAAGAGCATCAGACCTGTCAGATACCTTTATCAGAGGTGGGACCTGGGGCATCAACCCGCATGCAATCAGACATGCTCTTCTCTGGGTCCAAGGCTGACCCTGAGTGCAGTGCTTAGCCTCGCATCCTGAGCATAACATTTTAGGTTTTTATGGTAGCCAACCATGCTTGGGGAGAATGTCCTGCTTCAATGGCTGTAAAGGCCTGAATGGTCATGGCTGCATTACGCTGTTGTGAGACTCTAATCTTGCATATATACCACAGGCAAACCAAGGTGACCAACACCAGAAAGCCTGCTAACGCCCCCATGCCCGCCCATTCCTTCAGATGATTCATGGCTGCAGCAATCCATGATGATAATCCTGTGTCTAGTCCTGCGTCCACTCTGGTAGAATTTACCATGACAATGGCCACTCTCAGCTGGTCCATAGTAGTATCGAATTCTCCAGTCCAATTAACTAAAATATAGCTTGACAATTGTTTAGACAGATTTGCAGCACAGGAAAAATTCTCATGTTGTGTTAGTGACACAAAGTCCAGCATACTTTCTTTGACAGCCAAGTTGAGCAATTTGCCATAGGGTATCAATTTGCTCCTGCACGAGGTCAAACCTCTGATTGAATACCATCAAACCTCCTTTTAGTTGAGCATTAATTCCTTTTGTACATCTAAGGCATGAGCTACATTGGCTAAAAGGTTATTCAGGGTCTGAGCAGTCTGTCCAGTATGACTCATGGCTAATGCCGTGGTGGTAGTTCAACAGCTGCCAATGAGATGGCAGTAACAATGGCAGCTGTAATTCCAAAATCCCTTTCTGTCTGAAGATAGTCATAGCGTGAGGGCATCAACGGGCACAGGCAACAAGAGAGGCTTGCTTTTTCTGCCCATGCTGTAATGCTAGTAAATTTACTAGCTGGTTACTCACATGCGTTATATCTCTTTCAGTTTTCTGTATTCCTAATTGAGCGAGTGGCACACATGTGATTTAGTTTACAAAGTAGTGCTTTATGCTTCTGTTCTTTTTGTTGGAAACTTGTTCCTGTTAGGAACAAGTTAGGTTAGGATTAGGTTAGGTTAGGTTAGGGTTAGGGGTTAGGGGGGGGCTTAGGTTAGGGTTATATCACTTTTTCAGTTTTCCTATTATAATAATTGAACAAGCGAATACCTAATGTGAAGTAGTTTACAAAGTTGTGCTTTATGCTTTCTGTTCTTTCGATTAAAAATCGCTTCTATGCCATACATTTCAATTTATCACTTTTCAGTTTCCTGTATTCCTAATTGAGTGAGCGACACACATGTGATTTAGTTTACAAAGTAGTGCTTTATGCTTCTGTTTTTCTGTTGGAAACTTGTTTCTGTGCTGTAAAGTGTGATATATCACTTTTCAGTTTCTTCCTATAATAATTTAATGGGCGATACATATGTGAATTAGTTTACAAAGTTGTGCTTTATGCTTCTCTTCTTTCGCTCAAACTTGTTCCTGTGCTGTACAGTGTGTTATATCGCTTTTTAAGTTTTCCTGTATTCCTAATTGAGCGAGTGGCACACTTTGATTTAGTTTAAAAAGTAGTGCTTTATGCTTGTTCTTTCTCGCTGGAAACTTGTTCCTGTTTCAGCTTAACCTAACCTGTTGGAACAAGTTATGGTTAGGGTTATAGTTAGGTTAGGTTAGGTTAGGTTAGGTTAGGTTTTTGGTTAGGTTAGGGGCTTATAGTTAGGTTAGGTTATATCACTTTTCAGTTTTCCTGTTATAATAATTGAAGGGGCGACATGTGTGTGAATTATTTTACAAAGTTGTGCTTTGTGTTTCTCTTCTTCGATGGAAACTTGTTTCTGTGCCTTAAGGTGCGAGATAACACTTTTAGTTTTCCTGTATTCCTATTTGAGCGAGTGACACACATGTGATTCCACTTAAGAGTAGTGCTTTGCTTTTCTTTTCTTTTGTTCGAACTTGTTCCTGTGCTGTACAGTGCGCTATATCACTTTTCAGTTTTACTGTATTCCTAATTGTTTAGTGGCACACATGTGACTTAGTTTAAAAAGTAGTGCTTATGCTTTCTGTTCTTTCCTTAGGAAAAGTTAGGTTAGGTTAGGTTAGGTTAGGTTAGGTTAGGTTAGGTTAGGTTAGGGTTAGGGTGTGGTTTAGGGTTAGAGTAGGGTTAGGTGAGGGTTAGGTTAGGTTAGGGCTTAGGTTAGGGTTAGGATTATAACACTTTTCAGTTTTCCTGTTATAATAATTGAAAAGGTGAAACGAATGTGAATTAGTTTACAAAGTTGTGCTTTGCGCTGTTCTTGGATGAAAACTTGTTTCTTTGCTGTACATTTCGATTTTTCGCTTTCAGTTTCCCTGTATTCCTAATTGAGTGAGCAACACACATGTGATTTACTTTACAAAGTAGTGCTTATGCGTTTCTTGATCTTCTGTTGGAAACTTGTTCCTGTGCTGTAGAATTCGATATATTACTTTTCAGTTTTCCTGTTATGATAATTGAACGGGCGACATGTATGTGAATTAGTTTACAAAGTTGTGCTTTATGCTTTCTGTTCTTTTGATGAAAACTTGTTTTTTGCCATAATTTCTATATATCGCTTTTCAGTTTCCCTGTATTCCTAATTGAGTGAGCGACTACACACATGTGATTTAGTTTAGAAAGTAGTGCTTTATGCTTCTGTTCTTCTGTTGGAAACTTATTTCTGTGCTGTACAGTGTGATATATCACTTTTCAGTTTTCTTGTTATAATAATTGAACGGGGGACACATATGTGAATTAGTTTACAATGTTGTGCTTTATGCTTCTCTTCTTTGATGAAAACTTGTTTCTTTTGCTGTACATTTCGATATATTGCTTTTAGGTTTCTGTATTCCTATTTGAGCGAGCGACACACATGTGATTTAGATCACAAAAATAGTGATTTGCGCTTCTGTTCTTCTATTGGAAACTTGTTTCTGTGCTGTAAAGTGTGATATATCACTTTTAAGTTTTCCTGTATTCCTAATTGAGCGAGTGGCACACATGTGATTTAGTTTACAAAGTAGTGCTTTATGCTTATGTTTTTTCGTTTTAAACTAGTTCCTGTTGGGAACAAGTTAGGTTAGGTAAGGGTTAGGATAGGTTTAGGTTAGGGTTAGGTTATGGTTAGGGTTATATCAATTTTCAGTTTTCCTGTTATAATAATTGAACAGCCTAATAACACATGTGAATTAGTTTGCAAAGTTGTGCTTTGTGTTTCTGTTCTTTCGATGAAAACTTGTTTTTTTGCCGCACATTTCAATATATCACTTTTCAGATTTCCTGTATTCCTAATTGAGCTAGCAATACACATGTGATTTCGTTTACAACAAAGAAGTGCTTTGCTTTTGTTCTTTCGATGGAAACTTGTTTCTGTGCTGTACAGTGCCAGATAACATTTTCAGTTTTCCTGTATTCCTAATTGAGCGAGCAACACATATGTGATTACTTTTAAAAGTAGTGCTTTACTTTTCTGTTCTTTTCATGCAAACTTGTTCCTTTTTAGGAACAAGTAAGGGTTAGGTTAGGGTTAGGTTAGTGATAGGTTAGGCTTAGGTTAGGTTAGGTTGGGTTTAGGTTAGGGGTAGGTTAGTGTTAGGTTAGGTTAGGGTTACAGGGTTAGGTTACAGGGTTAGGCCAGGGATTAGGGTTAGTGTTAGGTTAGGTTAGGCTACAGGGTTAGGGTGAGGGCTGTATCACTTTTCAGTTTTCCTGTTATAATAATTGAGCAGGCGACACGTATGTGAATTAGTTTACAAAGTTGTGCTTTGCGCTTCTGTTCTTTGATGGAAACTTGTTTCTGTGCCGCACAGCTTGAGATAACACTTTCAGTTTTCATGTATTCCTAAATGAGCGAGCGACACACGTGTGATTACTTTTAAAAGTAGTACTTTGCTTTTCTGTTCTTTCGTTGGAAACATGTTCCTGTGCTGTATGGTGCGATATATCACTTTTCAGTTTTCCTGTATTCCTAATGGAACGGGAAACACACATGTAATTTAGTTTCCAAAGTTGTGCTTTGCCTTTCTGTTCTTTCATTGCAAACTTCTTTCTTTGCTCTAAAGTGGGAGATATCACTTTTCAGTTTTCCCCTATTCCTAATTGTACAGGCGACACACATGTTAATTAGTTTACAAAGTTGTGCTTTACATTTCTGTTCTTTCGTTGGAAACTTGTTTCTTTGAGGGACAGTGCGAGATATCATTTTTCAGTTTTCATGTAATCCTAATTGAACTGGCGACACACATGTGATTTGGTTACCAAAGTTGTGCTTTATGCTTGTTCTTTCATTGGAAACTTCTTTCTGTGCTCTAAAGTGGGAGATATCACTATTCAGTTTTCCTGTATTCCTAATTGAGCAGGCAACACAAATGTGATTTAATTTAAAAAGTTGTGCTTTGCCTTTCTATTCTTTTGTTGGAAACTTGTTTCTATGCACTACAGTGGGAGATATCACTTTTCAGTTTTCTTGTATTTCTAATTGAACGGGCTACATACATGTTACTTAGTTTAAAAACTTGTGATTTACATTTCTGATCTTTTTTTGGAATCATCTTTCTGTGCACTACAGTGGGAGATATCACTTTTCAGTTTTCCTGTATTCCTAATTGAGCCTGCGACACACATGTTAAGTAGTTTGCAAAGTTGTGCTTTATATTTCTTTTCTTTCATTGGAAACTTGTTTCTCTGAGGTACAATGTGAGATATCACTTTTCAGTTTTCCTGGATTCCTAATTGAACAGGTGACACACATGTGATTTAGTTTTCAATGTTGTGCTTTGCTTTTCTGTTCATTCGTTGCAAACTTCTTTCTGTGCTATAAAGTGGAAGATATCAATTTTCAGTTTTCTTGTATTCCTAATTGTGCAGGGGACACACAGGTTGCCTAGTTTACAAAGTTGTGCTTTACATTTCTGTTCTTTCCTTGGAAACTTGTTAGTGTGAGGTACAATGCGAGATATCACTTCTCAGTTTTCCTGTATTCCTAATTGAACGGGTGACACACATGTGATTTAGTTTCCAAAGTTGTGCTTTGTGTTTCTGTTTTTTATTGGAAACTTCTTTCTCTGCTCTAAAGTGGGAGATATCACTTTTCAGTTTTCCTGTATTCCTAATAGTGCAGGCAACACACATGTTACTTAGTTTACAAAGTTGTTTTTTACATTTCTGTACTTTCTTTGGAAATTTCTTTCTGTGCTCTCAAGTGGGAGATCTCACGTTTCAGTTTTTCTGTATTCCTAATGGAACGGGCGACACAAATGTCATTTAGTTTACAAAGTTTTGCTTAGCCTTTCTATTCTTTTGTTGGAAACTTGTTTCTATGCACTAGAGTGGGAAATATCACTTTTCAGTTTTCATGTATTCCTAATTGAACGGGCGACACACATGTGATTTAGTTTCAATGTTGTGCTTTATGCTTCTGTACTTTCATTGGGATCTACTTTCTGTGCCTAAAGTGGGAGGGTTAGGTTAGGGGTTAGGTTAGGTTAGGTTAGGTTAGGATATATAAATTTTCAGTTTTCCTGTTATAAGAATTGAACGGGCAACACGTATGTGAATTAGGTTACAAAGTTGTGCTTTCTGTTTCTGTTCTTTCAATGGAAACTTGTTTCCATGCCATACAGTGCAAAATAACACTTTTCAGTTTTCCTGTATTCCTAAGTGAGAAAGCAACACTCATGTGATTCTGTTTAAAAGTAGTCCTTTGCTTTTCTCTTCTTTCGCTCAAAATTGTTCCTGTGTTGTACATTATCATGATATATCACATTTCAGCTTTCCTGTATTGCTAATTCAGTGAGTGACACACAAGTGATTTAGTTTACAAAGTGGTGCTTTGCGCTTATGTTCATTCGGTGGTAACTTGTTCCTGTTAGGAAACAAGTTAGGTTAGGTTAGGTTAGGAATAGGGTTAGGGGCTTAGGTTATATCACTTTTCAGTTTTCCTGTTATAATAATTGAACAGGCGACAGGTATGTGAATTAGTTTCAAAGTTGTACTTTTGGCTTTCTGTTCTTTCTCGATGAAAACTTGTTTCTTTGCTTTAAAGTTTGACATATCACTTTTCAGCTTTCCTGTACTCCTAATTGAGCGAGCGACACACATGTGATTTAGTTTACAAACCAGTGCTTTATGCTTATATTCTTTAGTTGGATACTTGTTCCTGTTAGGAACAAGTTAGTGTTATGGTAAGGGTTAAGGTTAGGTTAGGGTAGGGTTAGGGGTAGGGTTAGGTTACGGGTTAGGTTAGGATTAGGTTAGGTTAGGGTGACGGGGTTAGGTTAGGGTTAGGTTAGGTTAGGTTAGGTTATATCACTTTTCAGTTTTCCTGTTAAAATAATTGAAACAAGTTTACACATATGTGAATTAGTTTACAAAGTTGTGCTTTGCATTTCTGTTCTTTCTCGATGAAAAATTGTTTCTTTGCTGTAAAGTTCGATATATCACTTTTCAGTTTTCCTGTAGTCCAAATTGAGCGAGGCACAAACATGTGATCTAGCTTACAAAGTATTGCTTTGTGTTTTTGTTCTTCTGTTGGAAATTTGTTCCTGTGCTGTACAGTGTGATATATCACTTTTCAGTTTTCCTGTATTCCTAATTGAGCGAGTGACACACATGTGATTTAGTTTACAAAGTAGTGCTTTGCGCTTATGTTCCTTCGTTGGAAAATTTTTCCTGTTAGGAATAAGTTAGCGCTAGGGTTAGGTTAGAGTTAGGTAGGGTTACGCTTAGGTTAGGTTAGGCTAGATGGTTAGGGGTTAGGGTTAGGTTAGGTTAGGGTTTAGGTTAGGGTTAGAGGTTGAGGTTAGGTTAGGGTTAGGTTAGGGGTCAGGGTCAGGGTCAGGATCGGGGTCAGGTCAGGTTAGGGTTATGGGGGATAAGGGTTAGGGTTAGGGGTTAGGTTAGGCTATGTTTAGGAGCAAAGTCATGGTTAGGGTTAGGTTAGGGGTTAGGCTTTAGGTTAGGTTAGGCTAGGTAGGTTAGGGTTAGGAGGTTAGGGTTAGCGCTAGGCTTAGGTTAGGTTAGGTTTAGGGTTAGGTTAGGAGGTTAGGGGTTAGGAGTTAGGGGTTAGGGGCTAGGCTTAGGGTTAGGGGTTAGGCTAGGCTTAGGGTAGGGTCAGGTCAGGGTCAGGTCAGGTTTAGGTTAGGTCTAGTGCTAGGCTAGGGCTGAGGCTGGGGCTGGGGCTGGAGGCTAGGGCTGGAGCTAGGGGGGGCTAGGGGGGCCAGGGCCAGGCTAGGGGGGCCAGGAGGCAAGGGCTGGGGCTATGGGGCCATTGGGCTAGGACTAGGACTATGGCTAGGGCCAGGCTAGGCCAGGGGCTAGGGCTGTGTCTAGTGGGATGGGGTTACAGGGCTAGGGCTAGGGCTGAGGCTAGGGGGGCTAGGGGGCCAAGGCTGGGGCTAGGTTAGGCTAGGCTAGGGGCTAGGGCTTGGGCTAGGGGCCAGGGCTGGGGCTAGGGGCTTAGTGCTGTGGGCCAGGACTAGGCTAGGACTAGGGCCAGGGGCAGGGGGGCCAGAAGGCTAGGGGCCAGGAGGCTAGGCCTAGGGGCCAGGCTAGGCTAGGGGGGCCAGGGCAAGGGGGCCAGGCAAGGGGGCCAAGGCTAGCGGGCCAGGCCAGGGTTAGGTAAGGGGTTAGGTTATGGTTAGGGGTCAAGGGTTTGGGTCAAGGGTCCTGGCCAGGGCCGGGTCAAGGCCAGGACCAGGGCCGCCAGGCCAGGGCCAAGGCTGCCAAGGCCAGGGCCAGGGCTGTCAGGCCAGGGCCAGGGCTGTCAGGGCCAGGCCAGGGCTGTCAGGGTCAGTTTCCAGTGCTGTCAGAGTCAGGTCAAGGCTGTCAGGTTAGGTTAGGTTAGGGGTTAGGTTTAGGTTAGTGTTAGGTTAGGTTAGGGTTAGAGGGTTAGGTTTAGGTTAGAGGTTGCGGTTATGGTTATGGTTAGGTTAGGTTAGGGTAGGGGGGTTAGGTTAGGGGCCAGGTTAGGTTAGGTTAGGTTAGGTTAGGTTAGGTTTAGGATTATATCACTTTTCAGTTTTCCTGTTAAAATAATTGAACAAGCCGACGATATGTGAATTAGTTTACAAAGTTGTGCTTTATGCTTGTTCTTTCGATGAAAAATTGTTTTTTGCTGTAAAGTTCGATATATCACTTTTCAGTTTTCCTGTAGTCCAAATTGAGCGAGCCACAAAAATGTGATCCAGTTTACAAAGTATTGCTTTGCGCTTCAGTTCTTCTGTTGGAAATTTGTTACTGTGCTGTACAGTGTGATATATCACTTTCAGTTTTCCTGTATTCCTAATTGAGCGAAAGTGACACACATGTGATTTAGTTTACAAAGTAGTGCTTTATGCTTATGTTCCTTCTTGGAAAATTTTTTCCTGTTAGGAATAAGTTAGCGCTATGGTTAGGTTAGGTTAGGGTTAGTGTAGGGTTACGCTTAGGGTTAGGTTAGTGTTAGATGGTTAGGTTAGGTTAGGTTAGGCCAGAGGGACAGGGTTAGGATTAGGGTTAGTGTTAGGAGTCAGGTCAGGTCAGGATCGGGGTCAGGTCAGGTTAGGTTAGGGGGGTTAGGGTTAGGTTAGGGTTAGGCTTAGGCTAGGCTAGGAGTTAAAGTCATGGTTAGGGTTAGCTGCTTAGGGTTAGGCTTAGGTTAGAGTTAGGTTAGGGGTTAGGCCAGGTTAGGTTAGGGATTAGGCTTAGAGTAAGGGTCAGGGTCAGGTCAGGTTTAGTGTTACGGCTAGGGCTAGGCTAGGGCTGAGGCTGGGGCTGGGGCTGGAGGCTAGGGCTGGAGAAAGGGGCCTAGGGGCTAGGGCTAGGCTAGGGGGCCAGGAGGCTAGGGCTGGGGCTAGGGGCTTAGTGCTAGGGGGCCAGGGACTAGGCTAGGACTCGGGGCTAGGGCTAGGGGGGCCAGAAGGCTAGGGGGCCAGGAGGCTAGGGCCAGGGGGCCAGGGCTAGGCCCAGGGGCCAGGGCCGGGTCAAGTCCAGGACCAGGGCCGCCAGGCCAGGCCAGGGCCAGCCAGGCCAGGCCAGGGCCAGGGCCAGGGCCAGGGCTGTCAGGTCAGGCCAGGGCTGTCAGGGTCAGCTTCAGTGCTGTCAGAGTCAGGTCAAGGCTGTCAGGTTAGGGTTAGGTTAGGGGTTAGGCTTAGGTTAGTGTTAGGGTTAGGGCTTGGGTTAGAGGGTTAGGCTTAGGATTAGAGGGTTATGGTTAGGTTAGGCCAGGGTTAGGTTAGGCTAGGCTAGGTAGGGTTACGCCAGGCTAGTGCTAGGCCAGGGCTAGATGGTTAGGCTAGGCTAGGTTAGGTTAGGGCTAGGCCAGGCTAGGCTAGGTTAGGTTAGGGTTAGGCCAGGCTAGGCCAGGGCCAGAGGGCCAGGCCAGGCCAGGCTAGGGTCAGGTCAAAGGTCAGGCCAGGATCGGGTCAGGTCAGGCTAGGGCTAGGAGGTTAAAGAAGGAGGTTAGGGTTAGGAGTTAGGTTAGGCAGGGCTAGGTTAGGTTAGGCTAGGGTTAGGTTAGGCTTAGGTTAGGCTAGGAGGGAGGCTAGGTTAGGCTAGGGCTAGGCCTAGTGCTAGGCCTAGGCTAGGCCTGGTTAGGCTAGGCTTAGGTTAGGGGCTTAGGCGAAGGTAGGCCAGGCTTAGGAAAGGGGTTAGGCCAGGGCCAGGTTAGGTTAGGCCAGGCCAGGCTAGGCCAGGCCAGGCACTAGGTTAGAGGGTTAGAGGCCAGTGTTAGGGGTTGTTAGAGTCAGGTCAGGGTCAGGGTCAGGTCAGTGTCAGGGTCAGGTTTAGGTTAGTGCTAGGGCTAGGGCTAGGGCTGGGGGGCTGGGGCTGGGGCTGGAGGCTGGGCTGGCTAGGGGGGGCTAGGGGCTAGGCCAGGCTAGGGGGCCAGGAGGCTAGGGCTGGGGCCAGGGGCTATGGGGCCAGGACTAGGACTATGGCTAGGGCTAGGGCCAGAGCCAGTGGGCCAGGGCCAGGAGGATAGGGGACTAGGGGCCAGGGCTAGGCTAGGGGGGCCAGGGCTGTGGCTAGCGGGATGGGGCCACGGGCTAGGGCTAGGCTGAGGCTAGGGGCCAGGGGGGCCAGGGCTGGGGCTAGGGTTAGGCTAGGGCTAGGGGGGCTAGGGCTTTGCTAGGGGCCAAGGCTGGGGCTAGGGGCTTAGTGCCAGTAGGCCAGGAATAGGGCCAGGACTAGGGCCAGGCCAGGTGGCCAGGAAGACAGGGGCCAGGAGGCTAGGGCCAGGGGCCAGGCTAGGGCCAGGGGGCCAGGCAAGGGGGCCAAGGCTAGCGGGCTAGGCCAGGGTTAGGTAAGGGGTTAGGGTTATGGTTATTGGGTCAAGGGTTAGGGGTCAAGGTTCAGGCCAGGGTCGGGTCAAGGCCAGGGACCAGGGCCGCCAGGGCCAGGGCCAGGGCTGCCAGGCCAGGGCCAGTGCTGTCAGGCCAGGAACAGGGCTGTCACGGTCAGGCCAGGGCTGTCAGGGTCAGGCTGTCAGAGTCAGTCAGGGCTGTCAGGGCTGGTTAGGTTAGGGGTTAGGTTTAGGGGTTAGGGGTTAGGTTAGGCTTAGGGGTTAGGGGTTGGTTAGGTTAGGTTAGGGTAGGTTAGGGTTAGGTTAGGGGCTAGGGGGGCTAGGCTTAGGCTGGGGCCAGGGCTAGGGCTAGGGCTGGGGCTAGGGCCAGGCTAGGCTAGGCTAGGCTAGGCTAGGCTTAGGCTTAGTGTTAGGCTAGGCAAGGCAAGAGTTAGGTTAGGCCAGATTGGGAACATTGTTGGGGCTGGGGCTGGGGCTGGGGGGCTGGGGCTAGGGGCCAGGCTTTATGGTTAGGCTAGGCTTGTTTCCAGGCCTAGGGCCAGGGTTAGGCCAGGTTAGGTTAGGTTAGGTTAGGCCAGGCCAGGCTGGGCCAGGGGTTAGGCTAGGGTTAGGGGCAGGCTAGGCTTTAGGACAGGGTTAGGTTGGGGGTTACGGCCAGGCTAGTATTAGTGTTAGGGTCAGGTCAGGTCAGGATCAGGCTCAGTGTTAGTGTTAGGAGGGCTAGGTTAGGGTTAGGGTTTAGGTTAGGCCAGGGTTAAAGTCAGGCTAGGCTAGGCCAGGGTTAGGCTAGGTTTAGGCCAGGCTAGGCCAGGCCAGGAGGTTAGGCCTTGCTAGGCTAGGGCCCCAGTGTTAGGCCTGGGGTTAGGTTAGGGTTAGCGCTAGGGTGGGTAGGCTTAGGCTAGGCTAGGCTAGGGTCAGGTCAGGTCAGGTCAGGTCAGGTTAGGTCAGGTCAGTGTCAGGTTCAGGTTAGGGGGGTTAGGCTAGGCCTTTAGGTTAGGCCAGGGGCTTAAGGTCAGGCTAGGCTTAGGGTTAGGGCTAGAGTTAGGCTTAGGTTAGGCTTAGGGTTAGGCTTAGGCCAGGGCCAGGCTAGGGTTAGGGTTAGTGCTAGGTCAGTGTCAGGGGTCAGGTCAGGTTCAGGTCAGGGTTAGTGTTAGGCCCAGGGCTAGGGCTGGGGCTGGGGCTGGAGGCCAGCGCTGGAGCCAGCCCAGGGGGCCAGGGGTAGGGCTAGGGGCCAGGAGGCCAGGGCGGGGGCCAGGGTAGGGCTAGGGGGCCAGGAGGCCAGGGCTAGGACCAGGGGCCAGGCCAGTGGGCAAGGGGACCAGGGGCTTGGGCTAGGCTAGGGGCCAGGGCTGGAGCTAGGGGGCCAGCGCCAGGGGCTAGGGCCAGGGCTGAGGCTATGGTGCTAGGGGGGCCAGGGCTGGGGCTAGGGCCAGGTCTAGGTGGCTAGGCCAGGACTAGGGTCTAGGGCTGGGGCTAGGGGGCTAGTGCTAGGGGGCCAGGACTAGGGCTAGTACTAGGAGCCAAGGCCTGGGGGCTAGGGGCCAGGGCGAGGGAGCCAGGGGAGGGGGGGCCAGGCCAGGGGGGCTGCGGCTAGGTTAGGTTAGTGGTTAGGTTATGGTTAGGGGTCAAGGGTTAGGTCAATGGTCTGGGCCAGGGTCAGGTCAGGCCAGGAACAGGGCCGCCAGGACCAGGGCCAGGGCACCAGGGCCAGGAACAGGTCTGCCAGGGCCAGGCCAGGCCTGTCAGGCCAGGGCCTGGGGTGTCAGGGTCAGGCCAGGGCTGTCAGGGTCAGGGTCAGTTCTGTCAGGGTCAGGTCAGGGCTGTCAGGGTTAGGTTAGGTTAGGGTTAGGGTTTGGGGGTCAAAGTTTAGGTTCAAGGGTCAAGGGCCAGGCCAGGGCCAGGCGAGGTCTGCAACGGCTGCCAGGGCGAGGGCCATCAGGGCTATCAGGCCACGCCACGGATGCCAGGCCAGGGCTGTCAGCCCAGGCCAGGGCTGTCAGGGTCAGTGTCAGTGCTGTCAGAGTCAGGGTCTGGGCTGTCAGGTTAGGGTTAGGTTAGGGTTAGGGTTAGGTTTAGCTGTTAGGTTAAGGGGTCAAAGGTTAGGTTAAGGGTCAATGGCCAGGGCTTGGGCCAGGGCTACCAGGGCCAGGGCCAGGGCCAGGGAGAGAGCCGCAAGGGCTGCCAGGGACAGGGCCGTCAGGACTATCAGGGCCACGGCCAGGGCTGCCAGGGCCAGGGCTGTCAGAGTCAGGGCCAGGTCTGTCAGCATCAGGGCCAAGACTGTCACATCCAGGGCCAGGGCTGTCAGGGTCAGGGCCAGGGCTGTCAGGGTGTTGGAAGCCGCATGATTCCTCTCGCTGCCAGAAACGCACGCGGGCACAAGGGTCCTATGCACCAAGCCTTTATTACAGTCAGTCGATGAAAGGAGGAGAGGAGAGCGGGCCCCCGGCCATCTAGAGTGCACGGGCGGCGCATGCATTGGCCGACAGACACCGCGGCATCCCGCGGGCCGCGGTCAGAGCAGGCAAGAACCGGGCGGAGAGAGGGGGAGGAGGAGAGGGAGGAGAGTGCCAGGGTCCAGAAGTGGCGCTGTTTATATAAGCCCTGGTCGCACCTAAGTGACGTGTCAATACCCTGATTGGCTGCTCACTCTTTACCCCGCCTGATGACTCGGCCCAGCGTGCTTAGTGTGCTTATGCAATTTGGCGCAACCCGCATGTGTACTGGAGGGTTTTTTTACAGTTTTGAGGGCAAATGTCAGCGACACCTAGTGGCGCCTGAGTCTCAGCTCTCCACATCCCCCCAGTTTTAATAAATGAAAACTGCCTTAAAGCCTATAAGCGTGGGCCAAGAGAGCCCTAAGCCTCGATCAAGCGAGATCCTTCTTTGGGGAGTAAGCGATCAGAGCTTTAGATTACTTCCTTAACCCACCAGGTGCAATGGAGACAAGTCCTCTGGGTGCAGGGGCTAAGGGAGAAGATTAAAAAGGAGGTGACACCCATTCCCTGCAATGGAATAAAATTCCAGGGAGTGCAAGGGCTGTCATCCTCCTATCTAGGTACCATAGCCGCTAGGCAAAGGCAACATTGACTTGGATCACTCATCAACTCAGGCAATGGGTAAAACCCTGAGGTGCATCGACTGAGTGTCACAGTCTGTTTTAATTTTTTAACATGGATAACCACAAATTTTGGGAGATGATCCTTGTTTCAAGGCCACAAGAGTTTGCTAGATCGCAACCTAGTCACGCTTATGTTGGGTATTGAGTTTGCAGAACAACCAGAGTAAAAACACTAAGCCACAACATAGTGCTGCACCAAACATTCCAACCCCACCCAATCTTAAAGTAAGAAAAGGCAGAAGAAACCCAGGGTACTAAGCCATCTGTGGGCGATGAATCCACTGAGTAGAATTAGTGGTCATCCTCGCCGCCTTGACTCTTCAAGTGGTAGCAGGTGTATCTGTTGAAAGATCATCTTCAGCTGTCACCAGCTTTTTGAGGCGCCCAGTACCCAGAATGGATTGTTTTCTTCCTGTGGGAAAACACAGACAGCTCCCCTGGGATCTTATTAAGATAGGATCCGGCCTTTCCTTTGACCAGTTAAGACATCCTTCCATTTGATCATTTCCTTGGGCCTATTAGGCCCTATGCAGTGAAGATCAGCTGCCAATGGCCTTGACTGTCCAAATTCAAAAATTGAGTGTGAAGAGTGCCAAGGAAACGGTCACTGTGGCACTGAGGGCAGAGCCTCCTGGACTCTCCCTATTGTTTTATTAAGTAGGATTTTAGGGTGCGTGAGCATGTTTAATAATACCCTGACTTTGAGGGTTATATGGGAGACCCAAGTAGATGGGTCACTTTTTATTGGATGACAAAACTGTCCAAATTTTTGAGAATTATAGGCTGGCCCATTGTCAGTTTTTAGAATTTTGGGCTTTCCCAGGCACTCCATGCCTCTAGGCAATGTTGAATATCATGGGCTGCCTTTTCTCCAGTCAGAGGAGAAGCAAACACAACTCCAGAGCAAGTATCAACAGAAACATGCAAATATTGAAGTTTACCAAAAAGGAAATGTGAGTAACATCCATCTGCCACACTTATAGTGGACGGATTCTCTGGGATTAATCCCAACATGAGGCATAGGTAAGAACTGACAACAGTTTTGATATTGGGTAACAATATCTCTAGCTTCTTTCTAGTTATGTCAAATCGATGACACAATGTCTCAGCTGTAACATGAAAACTTTTATGAAACCCTTAGCCAATTCTAAATTTGAATTAATGTTAGGTTAGGGTTAGGTTAGGTTAGGCCAGGCTATGGTTCAGGGTTAGGGTTAGTGTTAGGTTAGGGATTAGCGCTAGGTTAGGCTTAGGCCTAGAGCCTAGGCCAGGCTTAGGCCAGGCCAGGCTAGGCCAGGGTCAGGCAAGAGCCAGGTCAGGTTAGGTTAGGCAAGGGCCAGGCCAGGCCAGGCTTAGAGCCAGGTCAGGCCAGGCTAGGCCAGGCCAGGGCCAGGCTAGGCTAGGCTAGGCCAGGCCAGGGGTTAGGGCCAGGCCAGGCCAGGCCTTTACGGGCCAGGCTATTGTTAGGGCCAGTGTTAGGCCAGGTCAGGTCAGGCTTAGGCTTTAGGCCAGGATAGGGCCAGGCGGGTGCTGGGGCTGGGGCTGGGGCTGGAGGCCAGGCTGGAGCCAGGGGGCTAGGGGCCAGGGCCATTGCTAGGGGGTAGGGGCCAGGGCCATTGCTAGGGGGCCAGGAGGCCATGTCTGGGGCTAGGGGGGAGGGGGCCAGGGCTAGGGGGCCAGCTAAGGGCCTGGGCTAGGGCTGGGGCTAGGACTAGGATTAGGCTAGGGGGCTAGGGCCAACGCTAGGGGCCAGGCTAGGGGGCCAGGGGACTAGGGGCCAGGGCTAGGCCAGTGCGCTAGGGCTGGGGTTAGTGGATGGGGCCAGGGGCTGGGGCTAGGGAGAGGCTAGGGGCTAGGGGTTCAGGGCCAGGCTAGTCCTAGGCTAGGGCCAGTGGGCTAGGGCTGGGGCCAGGGGGCTAGTGCCAGAGACCTATTACTAGGGCTATGACTAGGGGGCTGTGGTTAGGTGGGCTAGGGGCCAGGGGGGCCAGGAGGCTAGGGTTAGGGCCAGTGCTACGGGACTAGGGCCAGGTTAGGTAGGGGTTTAGGTTCGGGGGTCAAGGGTTAGGTCAAGGGTCAGGCCAGGGCCAAGGTCAAAACCAGGACCAGGGCCGCCAGGGCCAGGCCAGGGCTGCCAGGGCTAGGACTGTCAGGTCCAGGGCCAGGGCTGTCAGGCCAGGGCCAGGGCTGTCTGGGCCAGGCCAGGGCTGTTAGGGTCACGGCCAGTGCTGTCAGGTCAGGGTCAGGTCAGGGCTGTCAGTGTGAAGGTTAGGGGTAGAGGGTTAGGTTAGGTAAGGGTTAGCGCTAGGCTGGGTTAAGGGTTAGGCTGGGGCTGGCGCTAGGACAAGGGGTTACGCCAGAGTTATGGTTAGTGCTACAGCTAGGCTAGAGGGTTAGTGTTAGGCTAGAGGGTTAGGCTAGGCTTAGGCTAGGCCACGGGCAGGGGCCACAGTTAGGCTTAGGGCCAGCTAGGCTAGTGCTAGGGTCAGGTCAGGTCAGGTCAGGTCAGGCTAGGCTAGGGGGCTTAGGCCAGTGCCAGTGGTTAGGCTTAGGCTAGGCCAAAGTCAGGCTAGGCTAGGCTAGGGGCAGGGCCAGGCTTAGGCCAGGCCAGTGGGCTATTGTTAGGCTAGGCTTAGGGCCAGTGTTAGGCTAGGTTTAGGGGGTTAGGGCCTAGGGCAGGGATAGGTCAGGTCAGGTCAGGGTCAGGTCAGGTCAGGTTAGGTTAGGCCAGGCCTAGGCCAGGCTGGGGCTGGGGCTGGAGGCCAAGGCTGGAGCTAGGGGGCCAGGGGCCAGAGCCAGGGTAGGCAGCCAGGAGGCTAGGGCTGGGGCTAGGTGGCTAGGTGGCTAGGGCAAGAGGCTAGGGCTAGGGGCCAGGGCGCCAGGGCTGGGGCCAGGACTAGGACTTGGGCTAGGGGGCCAGGGCTAGTGCTAGGGGGCCAGGGAACTAGGATAGGGGGCTAGGCTAGGGGCCAGGGCTGGGATAGGGCCAGGCTAGGATAGGGCTGAGGCTAGGGGGCCAGGGGCTGGCTGGGGCTGGGCTGAGGCCGGCCAGGTGCCTGGGGCTGGGGATAGGGGCCAGTGCTGGGGGCCAGGACAAGGGCCAAGACTAGGGGTTAGGGAATGGGGGCCAGGAGTCTAGGGGCCAAGAGGTTAGGCTAGGGGCCAGGGCTAGGCTAGGGGGGCCAGGCAAGGGGGTGCAGGCTAGGCTAGGGGCCAGGGGCCAGGTTAGGTTAGGTTAGGTTTAGGTTAGGGGGCCAAGGGTTAGCGCCAAGAGTCAGGCCAGGGTCAGGGTCAGGTCAGGACCAGGGTTATATGGGAGACCCAAGTAGATGGGTCACTTTTATTGGATGACAAAACTGTCCAAATTTTTGAGAAGTATAGGCCAGCCTATTGGCAGTTTTTAGAATTTTGGGCTTTCCCCAGGCACTCCATGCCTCTAGGCAATGTTGAATAACATGGGCTGCCTTTTCTCCAGTCAGAGGAGAAGCAAACACAACTCCAGAGCAAGTATGAACAGAAACATGCAAATATTGAAGTTTACCAAAAATGAAATGTGAGTAACACCCATCTGCCACACTTGTAGTGGACAGATTCCTCTGGGATTAATCCCAACATGAGGCATAGGTAAGAACTGACAACAATTTTGACATTGGGTAACAATATCTCTAGCGTCTTTTCTAGTTATGTCAAATCGATGACACAATGACTCAGCTGTTACATGAAAACTTTTATGAAACTCTTTAGCCAATTCTAAATTTGAATTAATGTTAGGGTTACGGTTAGAGTTTGGGTTAGGGTTACGGGTTAGGTTAGGTTAGGTTAGGTTAGGTTAGAGTGTTAGGTTAGGTTAGAGGGTGAGGGTAAGGGGCTAGGCTAGGCTAGGCTAGGTTAGGGCCAGGTTAGGGCCTGGGGGTCTGTGTTAGGCTAGTGTTAGGTTAGGCTAGAGGGTTAGGCTAGGCCAGAGGGGCCAGGCCAGGTTAGGCTAGGGCTAGGCTAGGCTAGGCTGGGCTTAGGGGGGCTGGGGCTGGGCCTGGGGTAGGCCAGGCCAGGCCAGTGACAGGGGTTAGGCCAGGCCAGGAGCCAGGCCAGAAATTAGGGCCAGGCCAGTGCCAGGCCAGGCTGGGCTTTAGGCCAAAGTCAGGCTAGGCTAGGCCAGGTGCTAGGCCAGGCCTAGGTTGCGGTTAGGGCCAGTGCTAGGCTATGGTGTTAGGTTAGGCTAGGCTAGGGCCAAGGTCAGGTTCAGGTTCAGGCTTAGGTTAGGACTAGGGCTAGGCTAGGGCTGGGCTGGGGCTGGGCCTGGGGCTGGAGCCTAGGGCTGGAGCTAGGGGCTAGGGGCCAGGCCAGGGCTAGGGGCCAGGAGGCTAGGGCTTGGGCCAAGGGGCCAGGGTTTAGGCCAGAAGGCTAGGCTAGGCTAGGGGCCAGGGCTGCTGCCAAGACTAGGACTAGGCCAGGGGCCAGGGGGGGCTAGGGGACCAGGGTGCTAGGCCAGGGCTAGGGGGCCAAGGCTGGGTCTAGGGGATAGGGCGAGGGGGCTAGGCTAGGGCTGAGGCTAGGGGGCCAGGGGCTAGGGCTGGGGCTAGGCCAGGCTAGGCCAGGAGGCCAAGGCCAGGCTAGGGGGCCAGGGCTGGGGCCAGGGGGCCAGGACTAGGCCAGGGGCCAGGGCCAAGGGCCAGGGGTGGGGGCCAGGAGGCTAGGGCCATGGGGCCAGTTCTAGGCCAGGGGACCAGGGCCAGGTTAGGTTTAGGATAGGGTTAGGGCTAGAGTGTTAGGTTTAGGGCTGGGGGTTAGGGGTTAGGGCTAGGGTTAGGTTATGGTTAGGGTTAGGTTAGGCTTAGGCTTTAGGTTAGGCTAAGGTTAGGGCAAGGTCAGGTTCAGTTTCAGGGTTAGGTTAGGCTAGGGCTAGGGCTGGGGCTTGGGCTGGGGCTGGAGGCTTGGGCTGGAGCTAGGGGGCTAGGGGCCAGGGGGGCCAGGGGGCCAGGAGGCTAGGGCTTGGGCTAATGGGCTAGGGTTTAGGACAGAAGGCTAGGCTAGGGGCCAGGAGGCCAGGACTAAGACTAGGCTAGGGGCTAGGGGACTAGGGGCCAGGGCTAGGCCAGGGGGCAGGGCTGGGCCTATGGGGATAGGGCTAGGGGCTAAGGCTAGGCTGAGGCTAGGGGCCAGGGGCCAGGGCTGGGATCTAGGGCTAGGCCAGGCCTAGGAGGCTAGGGCCAGGCCAGGGCCAGGGCTGGTTCTAGGGGGCCAGTGCTAAGGGCCAGGACTAGGCCAGGGGCCTGCCTAAGGGGGCCAAGGGGCCAGGGGGCCAGGAGGCTAGGATAGGGGGCCAGGGCTAAGTCTAGGGGCTAGGCAAGGGGGTTGGGCTAGCGGGCTAGGTAGCAGACTAGGCCAGGTTAGGTTAGGGTTAATGTTAGTGGGTCAAGGGTTAGGGTCAAGAATCAGGCCAGGGTCAGGGTCTGGGCCAGGACCAGGGCTGCCAGGCCAGGGCCAGGGCTGCCATTACCAGTTCCAGCGCTGCCAGGGACAGGGCCAGGGCTGTCAGGCCAGGGCCAGGGCTGTCAGGTCAGGCCAGGGCTGCCGCGGTCAGGTCAGGGCTGTCAGGTTAGGTTAGGTTAGGGTAGGTTAGAGTTAGTGGTTAGGTTAGGGGTCAAAAGGTCAAGGGTCAAGGGCCAGGCCAGGCCCAGGGATGCCAGGACCAGGGCCAGGAGAGGGCCAAAGGGCTGCCAGGTCCACAAGAGTTTGCGCGATCGCGACCTAGTCAGGTTTATGTTGGGTATTGAGTTTGCAGAACAACCAGAGTAAAAACATAAGCCACAACATAGTGCTGCACCAAAATTCCAACCCCACCCAATCTTAAAGTAAGAAAAGGCAGAAGAAACCCAGGGTATTAAGCCATCTGTGGGCGATGAATCCACCTGAGTAGAATTGGTGGTCATCCTCACCGACTTGACTCTTCAAGTGGTAGCAGGTGTATCTGTTGAAAGATCATCTTCAGCTGTCACCAGCTGTTTCTTTTTCATGTTCTTTCGATGGAAACTTGTTTCTGTGCTTTTGTGCCATACAGCAAAGTAGATGACACTTTTCAGTTTTGTTGTATTCCTAATTGAGCGAGCTGAAACAAATGTGATTCTGTTTAAATGTAGTGCTTTGCTTTTCTGTTTTTTTTCGCTCAAAACTTGTTCCTTTGCTGTACAACGCGATATATCACTTTTCAGTTTTCCTGTATTCCTCATTGAGCAAGTGATACACATGTGATTTAGTTTACAAAGTAGTGCTTTGCATTTATGTTCTTTCAGGGGAAACTTGTTCCTGTTAGGAACAAGAGCGCCATTGTTAAGGTTAGGTTAGGTTAGTGTAGGGTTAGGTTTTTGGGTTAGGATAGGTTAGGCTTATGGTTAGGCTAGCGCTTTGGGTTATCGCTAGGGTAGTGTTAGGAGTTAGGGTTAGGGCTATATCACTTTTCAGTTTTCCTTTATAATAATTGAATGGGCGACACATATGTGAATTAGTTTACAAAGTTGTGCTTTGTGTTTCTGTTCTATTGATGGAAACTTGTTTCTGTGCAGTACAGTGCAGATAACACTTTCAGTTTTCCTGTATTCCTAGTGGAGCAAGCAACACACATGTGATTCCATTTAAAAGTAGTGCTTTGCTTTTCTGTTCTTTTGTTGGAAACTTCTTCCTGTGCTGTACACTGCGATATATCACTTTCAGTTTTCCTGTATTCCTGATTGAGCTAGCAACACACATGTGACTTAGTTTACGGCGTAGTGCTTTTATGCTTATGTTCTTTTGTTGGAAACTTGTTCCTGTTAGGAAACAAGTTAGGTTAGGGTTAGAGTTAGGTTAGGGCTGGGGTTAGGGGTTAGGGCTATGGTTAGGTTAGGCTAGGATTAGGATTAGGTTAGGTGAGGGTTATATCACTTTCAGTTTTCCTTTATAATAATTGAACATGCCACACATTTGTGAATTAGTTTACTGGGTTGTGCTTTTTATGCTACTGTTCTTTAGATGGAAACTTGATTCTGTGCTGTACAGTGCGATATATCACTTTTCAGTTTTCCTGTATTCCTAATTTAACGAGAAACACACATGTGATTTAGTTTACAAATTAGTGCTTTGCGCTTCTGTTCTTCTGTTGGAAACTTATTTCTGTGCTGTACAGTGTGATATATCACTTTTTAGTTTTCCTGTTATAATAATTGAACGGGCAACACGATGTGAATTAGTTTACAAAGTTGTGCTTTGCTTTTCTGTTCTTTGTTTGAAACATGTTCCTGTGCTGTACAGTGCGATATATCACTTTTCAGGTTTCCTGTATTCCTAATTGAGCGAAAGACACACATGTGATTTAGTTTACAAAGTAGTGCTTTGCATTTATATTCTTTATTGGAAACTTGTTCCTGTTTGGAACAAGTTAGGTTTAGGTTAGGTTAGGTTAGGTTACGGGTTAAGGTTAGGTTATGGTTAGGCTAAGGTTAGGCCACGGGTTAGGGTTAGGTTAGGCTATATCACTTTTCAGTTTTCCTGTTATAATAATTGAACAGGCGACACGTATGTGAATTAGTTCTACAATGTTGTGCTTTATGCTTGTTCTTTGTATGGAAATTGTTTCTTTGCCATACAATTTGAAATATCACTTTTCAGTTTTGCTGTATTTCTAATTGAGTGAACAACACACATGTGATTTAGTTTACAATGTAGTGCTTTGCTTTTCTGTTCTTTTGTTGGAAACTTGTTCCTCTGCTGTACAGCACGATATATCACTTTCAGTTTTCCTGTATTCCTAATTTAGCTTAGCGACACACATGTAATTTTATTTACAAAAATAGTACTTTGTAGGAACAAGTTACGCTTAGGTTAGGTTAGGTAAGGGTATGGTTAGGTTAGGTTAGGTTAGTGTTAGGGGGTAGGGTTAGTGTTAGGTTATGGTTATGGTTACCGCTATATCACTTTTAAGTTTTCATGTTATAATAATTGAACAGGCAACACGTATGTGAATTAGTTTACAAAGTTGTGCTTTACGCTTGTTCTTTCATAGAAACATTTTCCTGTGCTCTACAGTGCGATATATCTCTTTCGGTTTTCCTGTATTCCATATTGAGCGAGAGACACACATGTGATTTAGTTTACAAAGTACTGCTTTGCTTTTCTGTTCTTTCATTCAAACTTATTCCTGTGCTGTACTGTGCAATATATCACTTTTCATTTTTCCTGTATTCCTAATTGAGCGAGTGACACACATATGATTTAGTTTACAATGTAATGTTTTGCTTTTCTGTTCATTCTTTGGAAACTTGTTCCTGTGCTATACAGTGAGTTATATCACTTTTCAGTTTTCCAGTATTCCTAATTGAGCAAGCGACACACATGTGATTTAGTTTACAAAGTAGTGCTTTGCTTTTATGTTCTTCGGTTGGAATCTTGTTCCTATTAGGAACCAGTTAGGTTATGGTTCGGGTTAGGTAGGGTTAAGGTTAGGCCAGGTGGTTAGGGTTATGGTTAGGTTAGGTTAGGGGGTTAGGTTAGTGTTAGAGTTAGGTTAGGTTATGTCACTTTTCAGCTCTTCCTGTTATAATAATTGAACAGGCTACACGTATGTGAATTAGTTTAAAAAGTTGTGCTTTGCATTTCTGTTCTTTCGATGAAAACTTGTTTTTTGATGTACAGTTCAATATATCACTTTTCAGTTTTCCTGTAATCCCACTTACAAGTGACACAAATGTGATTTAGTTTACAAAGTAGTGCTTGCTTTTCTGTTCTTTTGTTTGAAACTTGTTCTGTGCTGTACAGTGTGATATATCACATTTCGCTTTTCTGTATTCCTAATTGAGTGAGCGACACACATGTACTGTAGTTTATAAAGTTGTGCTTTGCTTTTCTGTTCATTTGTTGGAAACTTGTTCCTGTTAGGAAACAAGTTAGCTTAGGTTATGGTTAGAGTTACAGTTAGGTTAGGTTAGGTTAGGTTAGGTTAGGTTAGGCTAGGCTTAGGCCAGGGTTAGGTTAGGCAGGGTTAGCGCTAGGCTAGGCTTAGGTCAGGTTAGGCCAGGTTAGGTTAGGTTAGGTTAGGTTAGGTTAGGTTAGGTTAGGGTTATCCCTTTCAGTTTACCTGTTATAATAATTGAACAGGCGACACGATGTGAATTAGTTTACAAAGTAGTGCTTTATGCTTGTTCTTCTGTTGGAAACTTGTTTCTGTGCTGTACAGTGTGATATATCACTTTTCAGTTATCCTGTAATAATAATTAAAAGGGCAACACGTATGTGAAATAGTTTGCAAAGTTGTGCTTTTCGTTTCTGGTCTTTCGATGGAACGTTTTTTTCTGTGCCATACAGTGCGAGATAACACTTTTCAGTTATCCTGTATTCCTAACTGAGCAAGCGGCACACATGTTATTCCATTTAAAAGTAGTGCTTTCCTTTTCTGTTCTTTCGATGGAAACTTGTTCCTGTACTGTACAGTGCGCTATCTCTTTTCAGTTTTCCTGTTTTAATAATTGAAAAGGCTTACACACATGTGAATTAGTTTACAAAGTAGTGCTTTGCTTTTCGGTTCTTTCATTGGAAACTTGTTCCTGTGCTGCACAGTGCGATATATCACTTTTCGGTTTTCCTGTATTCCTAATTGAGAGAGTGACACACATGTGATTTTGTTTACAAAGTAGTGCTTTGTGTTTATGTTCTTTCCTTGGAAACTTGTTCTTGTTAGAATAAGTTTCCTACCTTGTTCTTGTTAGAAACAAGTTAGGTTAGGCCTGGGCTAGGTTAGGCTAAGGTTAGGTAGGGTTAGGATAGGGTTAGGCTTAGGGCTTAGGTTAGGTTAGGTTAAGGCAGGATTAGGCTTTAGGTTAGGTTAGGGGTTAGGTTTAGGTTAGGTGAGTGTTAGGTTATGGTTAGGGTTAGGATTAGTGTTAGGCTACCGTTAGGCTTAGGTTAGGGCAGGATTATATCACTTTACAGTTTTCCTGTTATAATAATTGAAGGGGCGACAGGTATGTGAATTAGTTTATAAAGTAGTGCTTTGCTTTTCTTTTCTTCTGCTGGAAACTTATTCCTGTGCTGTACGCTATGCTATATCACTTTTCAGTTTTCCTGTATTCCTAATTGAGCGAAAGACATACATGTGATTTAATTTACAAAGTAGGGCTTTGCGTTTCTGTTCTACTGTTGGAAACTTGTTTCTTTGCTGTACAGTGTGATATATCACTTTTCATTTTTCCTGTATTCCTAATTGACCAAGCGACACACATGTGATTCCGTTTAAAATAGTGCTTTGCTTTTCTGTTCTTTCATTGGAAACTTGTTACTGTGCTGTACAGTCTGATATATCACTTTTCAGTTTTCCTGTATTCCTAATTGAGCGAGCGACACACATGTGATTTAGTTTACAAAGTAGTGCTTTGCTTTTCTGTTCTATATTTCGAAACTTGTTCCTGTGCTGTACAGTGCGATATATCACTTTTCGGTTTTCCTGTATTCCTAATTGTGCCAGAGGCACACATGTGACTTAGTTTACAAAGTAGTGCTTTGCAATTCTGTTCTGTTGGAAACTTTTTCTGTGCTGTACAGTGTGATATAGCACTTTTCAGTTTTCCTGTTATAATTATTGAACAGGCGACATGTATGTGAATTAGATTTCAAATTTGTGCTTTGCTTTTCTGTTCTTTCGATGGAAAATTTTTCTGTGCCGCATAGTGCGAGATGACACTTTCAGTTTTCCTTTATTCCTTATTGTGCGAGCAACACACATGTGATTCCGCTTTAAATGTAGTGCTTTGCTTTTCTGTTCTTTCATTTGAAAATTGTTCCTGTGCTGTACAGTGCGCTATATCACTTTCCAGTTTTCCTGTATTCCTAATTGAGCAAGTGACACACATGTGACTTAGTTTACAAAGTAGTGCTTTTGCGCTTATGTTCTTTTGTTGAAAACTTGTTCCTGTTAGGAACAAGTTAGCGCTAGGTTAGAGTTAGGTTTAGGTTAGGTTAGTTTTAGGTTTAGGTTAGGTTAGGTTAGGTTAGGTTAGGTTAGGTTAGGGTTATGGTTATTGTTATGGTTATGGTTAAGGTTAGGTTTATATCATTTTTCAGTTTTCCTGTTATAATAATTGAACAGGCGACAAGTATGTGAATTAGCTTACAAAAGTTGTGCTTTCGCTTCTGTTTTTTTCGCTGGAAACTGGTTTAGGTTATGGTTAGGTAGGGTTAGGTTAGGGTAGGGTTAGAGTTATGGTTAGGTTAGGTTAGATGTTAGGTTAGGTTAGTGTTAGGTTAGTGTTAGGTAAGGGTTAGTCTTATATCACTTTCAGTTTACCTGTTATAATAATGAACAGGCTTACACGTGATGTGAATTAGTTTACAAAGTTGTGCTTTATGCTTGTGTTCTTTTGCTGGAAACTTGTTTCTGTGCCATACAGGAGAGATGACACTTTTTAGTTTTCCTGTATTCCTAATTGAGCGAGCCACACACATGTGATTCCTTTAAAAATAGTTCTTTGCTTTTCTGTTCTTTCGTTGGAAACTTTTTCTGTGCTGTATGGTGCGATATATCACTTTTCAGTTTTCCTGTATTCCTAATATTTGAGCGACACACATGTTCTTTAGTTTACAAAATCGTGCTTTGCTTTTCTTTTTCGCTCGCCTCAAACTTGTTCCTGTGCTGAAAAATTTGATATATCACTTTTCAGTTTTTCTGTATTCCTAATTGAGAGAGCGACACACATGTGACTTAGTTTACAATCAGAGTGTTTTATGCTTCTGTTCTTCTGTTGGAAACTTGTTTCTGTGCTGTACAGTGTGATATATCACTTTTCAGTTTTCCTGTTATAATAATTGAACAGGCGACATGTATGTGAATTAGTTTACAAAGTTGTGCTTTATGCTTCTGTTCTTTCGATTGAAACTTGTTTCTGTGCCATACAGTGCAGATAACACTTTCAGTTTTCCTGTATTCCTAATTGAGCGAGCGACACACATGTGATTCCGCTTAAAAGTAGTGCTTTGCTTTTCTTCTTTCTTCGTGGAAACTTGTTCCTGTACTGTACAGTGCGACATATCACTTTTCAGTTTTCCTATATTCCTAATTGAGCGAGCCACACACATGTGATTTAGTTCACAAAATAGTGCTTTATGCTTGTTCTTCTTCTGTTGGAAACTTGTTTCTGTGCTGTACAGTGGGATATATCACTTTTCAGTTTTCCTGTTATAATAATTGAACGGGCGCCACCTATGTGAATTAGTTTACAATGTTGTGCTTTATGCTTGTTCTGTTCTTTTTTTTTTTTTTTTTTTAAACCACGATTATAGCAGCTTTATTTGTAATAGCCGGAACCTGGAAACAACCCAGATGTCCATCAATGGAGGAATGGGTACAGAAATTGTGGTATTTTTATACAATGGAATACTACTCAGCAATCAAAAAGGAGGAAATCATGAAATTTGCAGGCAAATGGTGGGATCTAGAAAAGATCATTCTCAGGGAAATAACTTATATTTTTTAATGTTTCATATTTTTAAAAATTAATCTACCTTATGCAGTCACTGGCTACAACCATTCAATACTTTTGAGATGTGTTCTCATTTTCACTTTTCATTCTCTAATTTATCCCTTAAATGAATCCAATTTACAAGTCAGATTGAAAACAATTTTCCGAAGCCTGCCTCTAGCATTCTTATCTCATTATCATACCTATTTTACATGCTGTCACTACAATTTTCTCAAAGCCTAACTCTGTCATGTTAATATTTATTAATACATGCAGATCATCATGAAAATCTGAGTAGGTGAAATACATATTTTCATATTCCACTAATAATATTATTTTACTTCATATAAAATTTACTGTTTGCAAATATAGATATATATGTTTGCATATATATATATATATATCTTGTCACAATGCCATGTAATTATGAGTATACTGGGCAGTGAACTAAAGTACTAAAATTTTAAGTTCTGAAACTAAGTTGATATAACTTCACCATCCTGTGTAACAACCCAAATATGAAATTATTGTATTGAGTATCCATGGCTCACTGTAAGAGGGTCAGAGCATAGTAGTATTATCTATGTGTTTGATATCAACATCTAAAAATGGAAAGCTATGCTTCTAATTGGTTGTGTTTCTATTCATTCACTTAACTCACATTTATTAAAATTTCACAGTGAATAATGTCAATATTTTAACCTTACCAAATAAAAAATATTTTTAAAATCTTCTGAACTTATTAGAAGATCATAATATGCTACATAGAAAATTTTAGATGACAATGTGGGTTTTGCATTTTAGTCTGTTATATGATGGTTTATATTTATTGAATTATATACATTGAATTATCCCTAAATTTCTCAGATAAAGCCTAGTTGATCATGATGGTTGATGTTTTTGATGTGTTTCTGAATTTTTTTTTATCTTTTATCTTTTTTTTTTTCAATGCAGTTTATTCAAGAACCTTGAACAATCATCTGACCCTGGGGAAAGCCAGCCCACTTTAAATAGCCTCTGGGTAGCCAACCCCAGCATGCTACGTGGGGAATGCAGATAGGTCCACATACAGGGAAGCAAGCCAGATCCTCAGCCTTAGCCAAATGGGGAGTTGTTTGTGACAGAGAGCACTCACCATGGGGAAGGTGGAAGGCGGAAACCAGCTCCATCTTTCAGGCGCGGCCTTACGCAGCTCTGTACAGTTCCCCCTTTTTGTTTTGGACGCATCAGGTAAGAGTAGAGGTCTGATCTCTGATATTAGAAATAAATTGGGACTTTGTACTGGTGTTCATTTAGGTGTCATCCACCCAAAGAGCATCAGACCCGTCCGATACCTTTTTCTCAGAGGCGGGACCTGGGGCATCAACCCGCATGCAATCAGACATGCTCTTCTCTGGGTCCAAGGCGGCTGACCCTGAGTGCAGTGCTTAGCCTCGCTTCCTTAGCATAACATTTTAGCTTTTTATGGTAGCCAACCATGCTTGGGGAAACTGTCCTGCTTCAATGGCTGTAAAGGCCTGAATGGTCATGGCTGCATTATGCTGTTGTGAGACTCTAATCATGCATATATACCACAGGCAAACCAAGGTGACCAACACCAGAAGGCCTGCTAGCGCTCCCATGCCCGCCCATTCCTTCAGATGATTCATGGCTGCAGCAATCCATGATGATAATCCTGTGGCTAGTCCTGCGTCCACTCTGGTAGAATTTACCATGACAATGGCCACTCTCAGCTGGTCCATCGTAGTATCGAATTCTCCAGTCCAATTACCGAAAATATAGCTTGACAATTGTTTAGACAGATTTTCCCTGTGTTTTGCAGCACAGGGAAAATTCTCATGTTGTATGTTAGTGACACAAAGTCCAGCATACTTGCATTGACAGCCAAGTTGAACAATTTGCCATAGGGTATCAATTTGCTCCTGCATGAGGTCAAACCTCTGATTGAATACCATCAAACCTCCTTTTAGTTGAGCATTAATTCCTTTTTGTACATCTAAGGCATTAGCTACATTGGCTAAAAGGTTATTCAGGGTCTGAGCAGTCTGCCCAGTATGACTCATGGCTAATGCCGTGGTGGTAGCTCCAACAGCTGCCAATGAGATGGCAGTAACAATGGCAGCTGTAATTCCAAAATCCCTTTTCTGTCTGAAGATAGTCATAGCGTGAGGGCATCAATGGGCACAGGCACCCAGCGAGGCTTGCTTTTTTGCCCACGCTGTAATGCTAGTAAATTTACTAGCTGGTTACTCACATGCTATATCTCTTTCAGTTTTCTGTATTCCTAATTGAGCGAGTGGCACACATGTGATTTAGTTTAAAAGTAGTGCTTTGCATTTCTGTTCTTTTCGTTGGAGACTTGTTCCTGTTAGGAACAAGTTAGGTTAGGATTAGGTTAGGGTTAGGTTTAGGTTATGGGAGGGTTAGTGTTAGGCAGGGTTAGGATAGGTTAGGTTAGGTTAGGGGGGCTTAGGTTATATCACTTTTCAGTTTTCCTGTTATAATAATTGAACAAGCAACACGAATGTGAATTAGTTTACAAAGTTGTGCTTTGCTTTCTGTTCTTTCCATGAAAAATCATTTCTATGCCATACATTTCAATTTATCACTTTCAGGTTCCTGTATTCCTAATTGAGTGAGAGACACACATGTGATTTAGTTTGCAAAGTAGTGCTTTACATTTCTGTTCTTCTGTTGGAAACTTGTTTCTGTGCTGTAGAGTGTGATATATCACTTTTCAGTTTTCCTGTTATAATAATTGAATGGGCAATACGTGATGTGAATTAGTTTACAACGCTTAGCTTTGTGTTTCTGTTCTTTCGACGGAAACTTGTTCCTGAGCTGTACAGCTGGATATATCACCTTTAAGTTTTCCTGTATTCCTAATTGAGCGAGTGGCACACATTTGATTTAGTTTACAAAGTAGTGCTTTTGGCGCTTATGTTCTTTCTCGTTGGAAATTTGTTCCTGTTAGGAACAAGTAATGGTTAGGATTATGGTTATGGTTACGGTTAGGTTAGGGTTAGGTTAGGGCTTAGGTTAGGTTAGGTTAGGGCTTTGATTAGGTTAGGGCTTAGGATTAGGTTAGGTTATATCACTTTTCAGTTTTCCTGTTATAATAATTGAAAGGGCGACACGCAGTGAATTAGTTTACAAAGTTGTGCTTTATGCTTGTTCTTTCTCGCTGGAAACTTGTTTCTGTGCCTTACAGTGTGAGATAACACTTTCAGTTTTCCTGTATTCCTAATTGAGCAACGACACACATGTGTGTTCTCGCTTAAAAGTAGTGCTTTGCTTTTCTGTTCTTTGTTTGAACTTGTTCCTGTGCTGTACAGTGCTATATCACTTTTCAGTTTTTCTGTATTCCTAATTAAGTGAGTGGCACACATGTGATTTAGTTTACAAAAGTAGTGCTTTATGCTTCTGTTCTTCCTTAGAAACAAGTTAGGTTAGGATTAGGTTAGGTTAGGTTAGGTTAGGTTAGGTTAGGGTGAGGGTTAGGTTAGGTAGGGTTAGGGTGAGGGTTAGGTTAGGATTAGGGCTTAGGTTAGGTTAGGGTTATAACACTTTTCAGTTTTCCTGTTATAAGAATTGAACAGGGGAAACGAATGTGAATTAGTTTACAAAGTTGTGCTTTATGCTTGTGTTCTTTCTCGATGAAAACTTGTTTCTTTGCCGCATTTTCGAGTTTTCTTTCAGTTTCCCTGTATTCCTAATTGAGTGAGCGACACACATGTGATTTACTTTACAAAGTAGTGCTTTATGCTTCTGATCTTCTGTTGGAAACTTGTTCCTGTGCTATACAGTTCGATATATAAATTTTCAGTTTTCATGTTATGATAATTGAACTGGTGACACGATGTGAATTAGTTCACAAAGTTGTGCTTTATGCTTGTGTTCTTTGATGAAAACTTGTTTTTGCCATAATTTCCATATATCGCTTTTCTTTTCCCTGTATTCCTAATTGAGTGAGCAACACACATGTGATTTAGTTTAGAAAGTAGTGCTTTATGCTTCTGTTCTTCTGTTGGAAACTTGTTTCTGTGCTGTACAGTGTGATATATCACTTTTCAGTTTTCCTGTTATAATAACTGAATGGGGGGACCCATATGTGAATTAGTTTACAAAGTTGTGCTTTATGCTTCTGTTCTTCGATGAAAACTTGTTTCTTTGCCATACATTTCGATATATCGCTTTTAGTTTTCCTGTTTTCCTATTTGACCGGACGACACAAATGTGATTTAGTTTAAAAAGTTGTGCTTTGCCTTTCTATTCTTTTGTTGGAAACTTGTTTCTATGCACTAGAGTGGGAGATATCACATTTCAGTTTTCTTGTATTTCTAATTGAACGGGCTACATACATGTTACTTAGTTTAAAAACTTGTGATTTACATTTCTGTTCTTTTTAGAATCATCTTTATGTGCACTACAGTGGGAAATATCACTTTTCAGTTTTCCTGTATTCCTAATTGAGTGGGCTTACACACATGTTAAGTAGTTTGCAAAGTTGTGCTTTATATTTCTTTTCTTTCATTGGAAACTTGTTTCTCTGAGGTACAATGCGAGATATCACTTTCAGTTTTCCTGATTCCTAATTGAACAGGTGACACACATGTGATTTAGTTTCCAATGTTGTGCTTTGCTTTTGTGTTCATTCATTGCAAACTTCTTCTGTGCTCTAAAGTGGAAGATATCACTTTCAGTTTTCTTTATTCCTAATTGTGCAGGGGACACACAGGTTACTTAGTTTACAAAGTTGTTCTTTACATTTCTGTACTTTCATTGGAAATTTCTTTCTGTGCTCTCAAGTGGGAGATCTCACATTTCAGTTTTTCTGTATTCCTAATGGAACAGGCGACACAAATGTGATTTAGTTTACAAAGTTTTGCTTTGCCTTTCTATTCTTTGTTGGAAACTTGTTTCTGTGCACTACTGTGGAGATATCACATTTCAGTTTTCCTGTATTCCTAATTGAGAGGGCTATACACATGTTACTGAGCATACAAAGTTGTGCTTTACATTTCTGTTCTTTCATTGGAAACTTGTTTCTGTGGAGGTACAGTGCGTAGATATAACTTTTCAGTTTTACTGTATTCCTAATTGTGCAGGCGACACACATGTTACTTAGTTTACAAAGTTGTGCTTTGCCTTTCTGTTCTTTTGTGGGAAACTTGTTTCTGTGAGGTACAGTGCGAAATATCACTTTCAGTTTTCCTGTATTCCTAATGAACGGGCTACACAGATGTGATTTATTTTCCAAAGCTCTGCTCTGTGGCTATGATCTTCATTGGAAACTTTTTCTGTGCTCTAAAGTGGGAGATATCACTTTTCAGTTTTCCCTGTATTCCTAATTGAACGGATCTACACACATGTTACTTAGTTTACAAAGTTGTGTTTTTCATTTCTGTATTTTCGTTGGAAACTTCTTTCTGTGCTCTAAAGTGGGAGATATCACTTTTTAGTTTTCTTGTATTTCTAATTGAACGGGCTACATAAATGTTACTTAGTTTACAACTTGTGATTTACATTTCTGTTCTTTTTTTGGAATCATCTTTCTGTGCACTACAGTGGGAGTTATCACTTTCAGTTTTCCTGTATTCCTAATTGAGCGGGCTACACACATGTTAAGTAGTTTGCAAAAGTTGTGCTTTATATTTCTTTTCTTTCATTGGAAACTTGTTTCTCTGAGGTACAATGCGAGATATCACTTTTCAGTTTTCCTGGATTCCTAATTGAACAGGTGACACACATGTGATTTAGTTTCCAATGTTGTGCTTTGCTTTTCTGTTCATTCATTGCAAACTTCTTTCTGTGCTCTAAAGTGGAAGATATCACTTTTCAGTTTTCTAGTATTCCTAATTGTGCAGGGACACACAGGTTGCCTAGTTTACAAAAGTTGTGCTTTACATTTCTGTTCTTTCGCTGAAAACTTGTTAGTGTGAGGTACAATGCAGATATCACTTCTCAGTTTTCCTGTATTCCTAATTGAACGGGTGACACACATGTGATTTAGTTTCCAAAGTTGTGCTTTATGCTTGTGTTTTTATTGGAAACTTCTTTCTACTCTAAAGTGGGAGATATCACGCTTCAGTTTTCCTGTATTCCTAATACTGCAGGCTAAACACATGTTACTT
>JAEOAE010000536.1:0-25037 GCA_036365155.1 Meriones psammophilus | reverse complement strand
ACCTGCAGAAGCATGTTTATTGCCTGTGTTCGTGTGGGCTCTTGGGTATCATAACGAAGATAGGAAAACCGCTCTGTGACTCGTTTCCTTACAGTTGAGCACGTAATGAGATATCTGTACATGTGCGCAAATATATACATATATATATATATATATATATACACATCAGACCACCCGAGTGTGATTACTACATGTACGCGACAGCAAAGGAAGACTGCATGAACAGAGAAAGAGGCAGATTCGTACAACATTAGTAGATCCACGCTACTCCGATTGCTGTGCCGCGTGCGCGCTTTTTTGCTTTTACACCCTTCCGCAGAAGCAGCAGTAAAATTCTTTGCAAGTTGTACGCCTTCCTTACACATCGGGAGACAAGGATGCAGTCTTACGTTGTAAATGGAAAAGCAACATGCGGTCCAACACTCCTTCCTACACACAGCCCATGCGTCCCGTGTTCTGAAGTAAGCACCTGGAAGGGTCCATCTTGCCAGGGGGCGTGAAGGCGTGTTCTCACGTCTTCACTACCACGCGTCTAGGAGACGCGCTTCTGCTGATTTTGAAGGCCTTCTCTATGTGCATATAGCGCATGGCTGTGCGCTTGATGGAACCTCCACGGCTCAACTTTCCTTGGCCAGCCGTACAGTAAATTTTATGTACACCGCTGAGGGCGTGCATATCGGTAATATACGTCAGTTGTAGACCTGAGGCTGTGGCGTGCTGCCGCATATCTGCATGGATTGCTTGCAGGGTTGGATGACGTGCTTCGAAGTGCTGAGACGAGTCGACTCGCGTCACTACTTGCGCAAGCAAAGCGACTTTTCATTTTGGACGCTACATGCGGACTCCATGGCCTGTTTGTCGAGCGTAGAATTCTGTCCCCTTTTGTCATACGCCCAGCCGGAGACTTTAAAAAGCGAAAACGTCATACAAGAGTTTATAGTTGGTCTCGTCATTGCAGTGTGCAACTCACCCAGCCTGCAATAAAAGAGCGTGATGGGTCGATCAGCGTGTGCTCGACAGTCCCAGTCCTGTATGGTGGTCCTAAGAGTAAAACTTTTTCACCTTTGCACTTTTCATGCAGAGAGCTTTATCATGCATATTCCTATATGGAATATGCCTACATCTGTGACATGAATGTTGTTGCGCTGACTCGTTAATAGTAACAAGGACCTGCGAATCAGCAGCACTGCTGTGGTTCGATTGAATCTGCACTCCGCTTTGAAAATTGTTACCACAGCCCACGTTTTTTGAGGAACTGCATTATATCGAGGGTTTCTATGTGTATATGTGTTCTATTTGAAGACAGGCACACCTGCGCCTGAAATGACGAACAGAAAAGTTTTAAAGGCAGTCAAACTGCCCTCGACGCCTTTGAGGCGCGTAAGGGCGATTTCTTCCCGCGCTTAGGAAAAGTGTCGAACGTCGTAAAAGGACACATGCTGCAACTTGATTGTTAGACGATGCCACATATATTCGCGAAGTGGCAAACGCGTGATGGATTACACGAAAACAGGGCGATCGGGCACATGGTGCAACAATTTGTAAGGCCTTTGCAAATTTTAAACGTGTTCTACTTTTGCATCTAGCGTTGAAGGCGCGGCATCATGCAGGAGCCAGAGCGTTACAGTAATGTATAGAACGTAAAATCCTGCAAGGGCTGTACCCGCTTTTCCGCCTCTTCCGTGAGACATAGGAAATATATCAGCAAACCTCAAAGAAACGTCTTCTGTTCACCGAAAATGAGCCCACGGGTCGAAGGCGACAGAAGTATACTAACGAGATCGTAAACCTCACTGGCGGAAAGACACTTAACTTGTACTCGCCTTCACACACCTGCAGCTACGCTAAAAACTGACATCTGGCATTTATTTGTCTACATGTATATACACGCATAGGTTATCTAAATATATATCTGTAACTTGTATACGCCTGCAATCTCGCAGAATGCGCCGGAGAAGGTATATGACGCACAGTAGTCCGCTTCCTGCATAACGTGTACTACGTCGTTGACGATGTCACATCTCCGACGGCATGCGAGGCTAAACTGAATCACAACATCCCTTTTCCTCACATTTGTGTCTAGGCAAAGCAAGAACAACTGCAAAATAAACTGGCGAAGCGCTATGCCCATATGTACTGCCCATTATCGTTAATGAATCCGATCCTTCACCCCGGAGCAAACCGAAGATTCCCCAAAATGTGGTTCAGAGCTGGTGTCGACTCTTAATCAACTGCTGCGCGTGGGTCTGCTCCCCCCTCGTTACTCCTGGGCAGAATGCTGAATATGTATATGCACATACATGAGTTATAAGATCACTGTTTATCTACGAATCCACCTGTGTACAGGTATATGTATGTACAATATTCAGTGTCTCTCGGTGTCGCGCATGTGCAGTGGACAAGATGGATGTTGTTATTAGGCCTGCAGGATCGCGATCCAAACGGTTCCACGCTCCTGCGTGTGCACGCACACAGATGTGCACACATACATGTATACGTACTCAAACATGATTGTTTTTGTAAAAGAAATTATCATAAATGTATGCCCAATTGTGAATAGATGCGCCTTAGGAGTACGGTGGTAAGGAAGGTCGAAAAGCAACGACCTTGTTACAAAATTTTGTTGCTTGCCTGAAAGCCGAAATTTTGACCGCATATAGAGCTGCAACGGCTGTTGCAGCGCAGACGACCGTATGCAGTCAGCGCCACCAGGTCGCTCGCCAACTACGACAGCTGCTCTAATCTGCACCTATGGCAAAACGCGGCTTGTTCATCGTCTGCTACAATTAAACCTGTGTTCCTCGGTGGTATTGGTATGGACAAACAAGTTTCCCAGCCCAAGTGAAGACGTTTGAGAACAAAAGAAAAATGCGCCATATTGCAAGAGCGGTCGATTATGCCTACAGAGAACGGTTGCTCAAATAGATCTGGACGTAAAGTGAAGATGAAAATGTTGTTCTTCTACAGAAAAAGCAGAAAACCCTGTTTTTTCTCATCGGTTGGGCATGTGTTTGTCGCGCGTTTATAAATTCAGTCAAGCGCGTCAGTCTCGTCACTGAGGGAGAATCTACAGCGTAAGCTCTTTCACACAGTATCGATCCGACACGCATGAGGCGTAATACTCATCCAGCGTATTTACTTCGCCCGTCTCAGTAGAGCGTACATATCTGAGGAAGACTGCAGATGGAAAGCGTTGCTCATTACATGCATTATGCGCCGGCGAAGGGAAAGGGGGCTCTCTTCGAAAGCAGACAAAATCCATCGCTAAGTTACTTCTGGCCTGCTGGCTGCGTCGTTAAAAGCCTTCGCCTTTCGGATCGGACAGCAATGGCAAACTCCGCTGATGTTCGGGCTGCAGAGGTACGCTCCTTCCATGAGTTACATTCTTTTGTGATACATGTACACGTGGACCTTTGCGCATTTGAATTTCCAAGCGTAGATGTGGCTGCGTAAGTGCGTCGTCAGCGTTCGAGGCCCATCTATTTTAGGCGTGTCTCGAATCGTACGTACGCAGAAGAAGCTTGGCTAATATGGACTTCGGTACGCGTCTCCTCTTAGTTGAACGACTATCTTAAGAAGTGGTAAACTGGAAGAAAACCAGTATAATTTCACAAAGGTACCAGCTGAACGCTTCGCTGGTACTGGCACCGACAAAGCGAAGAGCAATGGAAGGATACTCATCAACGTGTACATATTTGACCTCTGGTGACCATTTTAAAGCTTCCAGGCACAAGCCTCACTCAACTATATGTAAACATATTGCCAAACATGTATGTAGTAGGAGAGAGATAAGTCACGTACGTCCCTGTCACACGCGTGTGTGCACGTATTTGAAGTGAACACCGACATAAGCGGAGAAAACTCATGTTGACGGCCACACATTTGAATTTATATCACTCGTACGCGCGCCTTTCGTCGCCATGACTGATTCATACGCTATGGTAGTGTATAAAACTCTTAAGTTGTAGACCCAAATGCAGCCAACTCACGTAGAAAGACGGCGCAGAGGTAAGCACCGACGCACAAACAAGAGCATGCAAAATGGGCTGTAGGTCGTAAACTCTGTTTGTGAGCGGCAGCCTGGTGGAGCAGCCTTTGCACGTGACGTTAGCAGTAGTGCTCTTTTACTCTTAATGGTACAGGCTCCACATAAGCAACGCCGAAACGCAGAATCAAACGGTGCCTGAAGCCAGAACACCATACGCCACCCATTTTTATTGAGAATGAAAGTGTCGCTCGTCGTGCCACGGGCAGCGCCGACGATTCGCAGCCGAGGCTAAGTATGACAAGTCGCGGTATCGGGCGGCGATCGACGATTGAAGCGTAGACGGTGTCGTAACAAAGTTTCTTAGAACTGAGCACCAATTAGTGAGATGTGCGTGTGCACATCCATCTACAACCTGTCAAACTTCTTCAATGTGCCAAACTGTCCCCTATACGCCAGAACTCGCGTAGGGCTTGCTGACGCTTCGTATATTTATGGCTCATCACCGAAAAAAACTGAACCGTGAAGAGTTATTTTCACACCAGCCGCACTGCTGGTGTATAACAAAATCAACCGGTAACAACAAGATGCAACTCGTCATATGAGCATAATGCTGTACCTGAGTAAAGCAACTTTGTCCTGCACACTCTGTACGACTAAAGGGCTTCCAGAGATACCGTTAACGATGCGTTGTACCCCGACACTGACGTGGACAGACCAGCGGTAGCTGTACAGTGCAGGCAGTGGTGGATTTTGTTGGTCCATTTCGATAAGGATGCCTATCTTCTGTAGTGTACAGATGATTCTTGTTTCTCCTGTGGTAACTTTGTGTTCCTGCTGCATACTGAGGAGGCGCATGCGCGTCGTGATACATTTGTACGTCTGCTGCTAGACATGCCTTTTGGTTCAGAATCTTAAAAGCAACGAAACTTCATAATACTGCGAGTTGTGAGAACATATTTAGGGATAGGAGCCACGAACAAGACAGGTTTTTGAGAGGAGTTTCAGTCACTAAACTCAAAGCCAATGTTTATATGGGGGATGTGGTTGCAGCGATATGAAGAAGGCCACGCTGTCAGGCTCCAAAGAATTGACACCTAGGCTTCGCCAAGGCAGCAAGGTATCTTTCGCCTGGATCGGCTATGGACAGCCCTAAAGCATTGAAATTACCTCACATTTTTATTTGTACAAAAGAGTATTCACCACCCCGCACAGGGACGTTTGTCTTTGGAGGCATTGAGCTAACATGTATCGGTAGAAAGGAATGTCACTACCTTCCATAAAATGGACTGGCCTTCTGTCCAGGTTGTACCTGGATGCTACCACCCTGAGGTAGTAATAATACGTGTCTGCCTGAGTAAAGCAGAGGGTGCGCGGAGGACTTCAGTAAAACTGACGGCAAGTCCCAAACACGGAGTCGGACTTTGTCGCTGCACAGATGATCACGACGATGCATTCACTACCACGGCAACGTGGCACGTTGTTCGTTTTCCTGCGAAGTAAACATTTTCCACTTGTAGAACTCAAAAGAACGAAAGATCGAAAATTGACAGTCAAAAATGGGGCGCAGGTAAAAGCGATCAACTCAAAAAACCCAGAGCAACGCGAAATTGCGCGTTTAGGCGATGACAGCCTACGAACGTAGACTGCGTATTCGCGGATTTATGTATCTAGTGCATCTAAGAAAAATATACTCAGAGAGAGCAACCACGCGAAGTGGCAATATGGTCTCCTGCGCGAATCACGAAATTACTCGTACATCACTACGCTTGTTCGCATCAAGTATTTTGTCTCCTTCTGGCACTACGTACGTGTGCACATGTATTTGTACCTCTATACGTTGAATCAATCTTTTTTGACGACTGCATCTTATGTACCTGGAATAGAGACGCTGTTGTATACTTCGTGAAAGAGGAAACGAAATACGCAGGCAGACGCTCTTTTACCCAAATACTATATGAACAGAGCAGAAATTCTTCAATCAGAGGTGGGTACAGTCAATAATGTCCAGGCATCTACTGATACCAAGTTTTCGGCCCAATGCTCCACCAGTAGCGAGCGTGCGTTCCGCAGTGAGCCTCCAGTAAAGTACATGTGCAAAACTGCGTCTTACCAGTCTTGCGTAGGCATTCTGTATAATCCAAAACTTTCTTGAATTGGAAGTGAGAAACTTATCGTCGGAGTGACGTAGCGATGAAGCTTGCAGGACCTGTTGGGAAGTCCCGTTGTTGAGTGCAAGCAGGATGAAGCTGTTTTGCTCCGTCCATTCGCGTGATTCATGTGATTTGTCTCCCTCCTTCATTTCTGATGTATAGAATGTGCAAGAGAAAGAGTTGGAGCGAGCATTTCTCTGGTGTATAGAAGATGCAAGAACAAGAGTAGAGATTCAGGAGTTGCTTCCTGTTTCCACTACGTACAATAACGGACAGTGACGTAGCAGGAAACTGCAGACGACACAGATGGTTGACGCGTGCGAGGAGAAAAAGTGCATTTTCAATGGTGCTTCTTCAGCTCTGCGGCACTGAAGAGATGCCTAACGAGATGGCTGCATAGACTGGTAGTGTTACAGATCATATTCAAATGAGATTAAGGAGGACAGAGTTGCCAGAATGCGTTCACAGATGCATATGTATTTGTCATCTACGCATGCGTTACATAAAAACGTTCCTCTGAGCAGAAAACGCATTTGGGAAGAGAAAACAGGGCTCTAGGTGTAGACCTGTGTACCTATATATGTGTACACGTACCTATGTTTACGTTTACGAACACCAGTGTCTAAGTGTCGACGCGCAAAAAGCGGCAAGCGCGCGAAAGGCTCGCGTTGACAATTTGCGGATTTCAAGAGTCTGACGGGGCACACTACGCCTAAACAGTTCTTCGCGGAAGGAAAGCTTTCTCAAAGCAGAGCCTTTCACTGCAGAAAAACGCGCACACTTATTCATCCTTCCTGACAGCAAGCAAAATGAAGGACTTCGCTTCATGATTATAATTTGCCGCTGAGTTGTTTCTATGTCCCTTGTCCGTCTCTTCACAAAATTCTGGAGGTGTGAGGCTTCCACTCCACTACTGAACCAGTCCCAGCTGCTCTCTGGAAGCTCCACTTGATGTAGTGATGTGGCGTGACACGTGTTGTTTGCCTGCTCGTTTTGCTGCACTTCTCCCCTTGTTCCGATGTCTTTGTCCGTGTGTGTCCAATAAACCTGTCTCTGCTCGATACTTATTTTCTCTCGTACGTACGCGAGAACCACAGCAATTATGGCTGTCTTGTGGTGCAACTGCAACATGTTCGGGCAATGCTTCTTTTGACTCAGGTACACACCCAAATATACGTATACTTCCACGTTCCCAATGAGGATTTCCACAGTCGTCTGGAATTCAGTAATCTGTATTCTTTGACGTGTATGGGCCTTGTCACCCCGGCAAGTCAAAGCTCTTGGCGACTGTTGTTCCTTCCACTATGTTGGCGGACACATAATTTAGCTAATAACAACAAAATAGGGATGGTAGTCTGTTTTTTTGTATACAGCTGACTCGATCTCTACCTGTTTATTCCATCCAGCAGGTAACACACATTCTGTGCCATTCCCTGTCATTCTCTTACCTGTCATTTCTTAGGTCGTCCACGTACCAAGATAAGCGGTCTTTTAATGTACATATATTTATATGTATGAAGAGGGAAAAAGGGAATGAAGCACGCACAGAGAGTTTGCGACCCCTCTCTGTGGACATCTCACATCCACTTCAGAGCACGTACCCGGCGATTGGGTACCCATCGACGGACACGGCTGCATATTTGCGAAGAAGCGGCTGAACTTCAGGCTAGCCTCATACACATAACCAAACTCAGGTTTGATCAAAAGGCTGGATGCCGACATAGACTTACTTGCGTGTGTGTATCACTTTTCTTCTCGTGAACTCTGATTGATAATGCAGTGCCAACAGATGCTTTGCCGCCACCGCGTGATGTTTGCTTGCGGCTCGCCATTTGCCGCTTTGATCACACTTGCTTTCGAACACAGAAAAGCTGTCTCCGGTGGAAGCCACGAGCAGACTTCAATGATTTTCTGTAGCCAATTCTGCGATGCTAATGAAATATGGACTGCTTGCATTGACGACACCGTATTTGCTGATTTTTCAAATGCAACGTCGACAACAAAGACATATGAAGCGGATAAGAGGGCTGAACCTATTCTCTATTCTTTCAGCGTCCGGGCGTCTTCCATCATGTCTAGTCGCTTAACCGAAGATGTGTAAGCTTGAAAAATGTGTATTACCTACCCAGCACACATGCAGCTTTACAAACGTACACATGTGCGCGAATACATTTCATAGATACAAACCTATAAAAATATGCATATGCATGTTGTAACGAGGTTGGAGGCTGTCTTCCATATTTGCATCTCCCAAGTGTATATCCTTGCATGTATGTAAATAAATACATTCGCACTGTGCCCTTGAATCCTTCTGTTGAATAAAGTCTCTTCAGTCTGTGTATTCACGGCTGTACGCATGAACCAGTTCCCGATGAAGAAGCTGAACATTTTCAGTCCTTCATCAGTATAAGCGTTGGGCTGTAGAAACAGAGGAGTCACACAATACCGACAAGTCGGGGCCCCGCCGTTCTCCAGCCTGTCCTCCCAAGGCATGAATCTGCATTAGCACATCTATACATATATATATATATATGTGTATATATGTATGTGGGAGACGAGGTATTCCACGACAATAAAGCGTTCTTTAGTCCTTGCATGTCACGTGAAGCTATGTACCTAGATGCGCGTATATTATACATAGACATTTTCAAGGTTACTTCACATGTATCAGCATTCACCCAATGCAGATCGCGGCAAGAAAAAGTCCTTCTTGCCTAGTGCGACTTCTGAAATACAGGCTCGTAGAGGAGAAAATGTATCCGCGAGGAAGTTTTTCGCCCATGCTCATATTGAGACAGCCCGCCTGTCGCTTCGGTGAAGCGTTCTTATGATGCAGTACACTTCTATATCCCGATAGTGGATAACCGCAATCTCAGCGTACAGAAAGGCACCGGCTAGCACTACTTTAAAAGTACGAATTATGGGAACGCTTATGTACACCTCCATAAATGTATATATATATTATAGTCTGATATACACACGCAGATCTTCACGGATCTTAGAGAAAAGCCAAGGCATGTGGCTGCACGTGACTAAACACTATACCAATAAACTAGATGAGCAGCACCTGACACGATACGCACACTCGTCCAGCGGTTTCTTCAACCGATTCAGCTGGCTATACGACAGATGGACGACGCCAAATTGAACTTCTCAGCGATACCTTCCACGCCCCAACGCGACTTTTCCACCTTAATCATGCTATCTAGGCTGCTCACATATATGTGCGTGAACCTCAGTATTGCCGAATTGAAATCAAAGTGCACGGACTTCGGCAGCCTATTCATACACATAGGTGATATATATATATATATATATATATATATATGTATATGAAGGCACATAGTATTTACATACTTGCACTGCGTTCTGAAGGAGTTCAAATGATCGGACGTGAGCCTGAAGCGCTGCCGACTACACAGGTGGCATCTCGCACACGTGGCGCCTACTTTAACGGTTGTATAGAGTCAATACTTAGGTGCCGCATGTTTTTCTTCCTTTGCTGCCGACCTGGCTAATACCGAGGCCTCGTTTCCGCTTTTCTGATCTCATGTCTTTCCTCGGGTTCTTATTGTTTTACTGCGCACCGCGGTGTCCTCCTCCCCATGAAAGCGACGCTACATTAGAGTGTCTTAGTGTCTGGATGGGAGCATCTGCACAAACACGACATGTCTCTTTCGTGAAACAGTTGCACCCGCAGTACTGACATCTCTGTCGTACTTTTTGGAGCCGTTCATGTGTAGCCGTCTATAATTTTG
This sequence comes from Meriones psammophilus, assembly GCA_036365155.1. Taxonomy (NCBI): domain Eukaryota; kingdom Metazoa; phylum Chordata; class Mammalia; order Rodentia; family Muridae; genus Meriones; species Meriones psammophilus. The sequence goes on along the minus strand of JAEOAE010000536.1, from coordinate 15,141 downwards.
AACGTGGTCGTCGATTTTACTGCAGTGAAGGCTTCAGAGGGAGACACATTGCCGCAGTGTTCAACATGTGCGTTCAATTTGTAAAATGATGACAATGAAAGACTGTTATTGCTTCGTCTGTCGGTTTCGGGTTTATTGCAAACAGTTGTGGAGGATCCATTTTGGTCTCCGTTTGTTTTGTGTCCTTTCGGCAATGAAGTTTCCAACATAACAACGCTGGCGATTTGACAGTAGAATTTTCAGAATGCGAATTCATTTACACCTGACACTCTGAGTGGCAATGCTCATGTGTGGACACCCCTGTATTTTGTTTAATAGATCTCTATTATTTGTGCGGACGCAGACGTATGCTGATGTGAAGAATTACGTCCTTGAGCGACCTCACCAGTGGTATTTACAGTTGGTTGTATCCGTTCTCAAGACAGCTTGACCACGTCTCAGCCACGAGCTTCGTCTCATTCATTTCTCTGCGTTAATCGCTCCTACGTCCTCTTCGGTGTTTGTGGTGATATTTATTCCGGATTTATTTCATTTTGTTTTATTCTCAGCCATTAATCACTTCATTTTCACTTTTTCCTCGCTTCCTCCTCGTCCTCGCTTGCTGTTCTCATGCCTTGTTCAAAAGAAGTGTCTCTGAGGATGGCCGCAGTTGTAAAGCTATGGCAAGCGCCGAATAAAGACTTGTTAAATAAAATGAACCTTCTGCGTACTGCGCTGTTTTGGACTGAAGACGCGAAAAATCACACGAAACACGGCTATCCTCTGGTTCCACCACTTTCACACCGCCACGTGCCCACTTGTGCTACCACACTAGATGTCTACCTATAACGATACATACATACATGTAGATGAATACATCGTATCATCTGTGCGTGCCTACACACAGATTTATCAGAAGGTAGAATTTAAGTGTCTGTTTATTCATACGGAGTTCCTCGGGGGCCTTGTTTGTATCCACTTGTGTGTGGAGAGATGAACTTTAAAAAAATTAGAGAGCAGATCTGCTGGACCCCAGTCTTTGGCGACGGGCGAAGTATATTAGACACATATATCTACTTATACATACGGCGGACCAGCATGTACAAATGAGTGTGAAATTGCCTGTATCCACATGAATATTCATTAGTACACAAATATACACCATTTGGCAACATACACAGACAACTACACACACAAGCTAGCTATCTATATTCAGAGAATGGACTCCACATACACATGTGTCTCCTATGGACTCTCTGTGTGTATATTGTTTCTATATAAAACCAGACGCACGGAAGTCTACATATGTAAATCTATTCAGATACAAGGAGATATACTTACATCCCTAAGTATAACTGAAAGATTGTATTCATTAGTGTGTACATCTGATAGATCGTACAAACTAGTATGAAGACATGAATGATCGTATAGTATGACATATACATACATAGAAAGACAACCGTGGATATACCCTACAGGATTTCTTCATAGAAAAGGATATTTCCACAAATTCTTCTTGGCGTGTGTGCTAACACAAGTCATCTAGCGCCATACACTAATACATACACAAAGATATACAAAGAGAGGGTACATTTCAGTAACTTTCCGTATGTCTTCATCAATAGACGGATGAGTACAAATGTTTTCTTCATTTGAACAGAGCTGTGATACGTGTGGATATATATACATATGAACACAGCAAGAACGAGAGTGCAAAGAAACTCTCTTATAAAGTTGCATGTGCAAACTAATACATGTACATGCCTCTTTTGCGCTGGTGTGTGTGTCAATAGAACAAAAAGAGCAGTTTCTCTGGAAACAAAAAGAAACAAAAGAAGAAGACTGACAAAGCGCAAGAGAGATACAAAAAAGAATAAAACAAGTTCTTCTTCTTACCTGCTTCAATAGAGACAAAGAAGCAAACCAATAATTTGCAAGAATGAGACGCCCCCTATTGAGAATCACCGTTATCAGCAGCATAGCCACGAGATCATCTGCAGAGACCTAGCAACAGAAAGCACAGAAAGAAAGACCTTTCTAACAGAGGAGAAGAAGAAAGGCGAAGGGTGGAGAAAAAGGTGTGCAGAGCTGTTCACCTTCAGAAGAAGAAATAAGAAACAGCAAAAGATAAACCTGGGATTCAAAGAATAAGGAAAAAGTCGAAAGACAGAAAATGCAAAAAAAGGAGGTAAATCGTTCGTTCTCTACGCTAGACAGTATCATGTCCTCACGTTACTTTACAAAGAACTCCAGATGCAGCGACTCGTTTATGTGCAGATACAAAATATTAAACAGATCTGCATCTAAACATGTCCAATCACATAAAGAGATCTTCCTACATATACATTTCTTTCTTCCACATATACCTGTGGAAAGATGTATAATTTTTCATATCTATATATATATATATAAATATAGACAGATAGCTGTCTACGGATTTTCATATACATATATATATATGTATATATACAGAGAGAAAGAGAGAAAGAAGGAGATATCGATAGATGTAGATAGATATGAATAGATATGTATATATATATATATATCTGAAAGTTTGTGCACAACTCTTAATCTTTGTGTGTTTCTCTATTTGTATGTGTCTTTCTGCACGTTGCTTTATATCTGTTTATATAATCGTGTGCGTAGATACAGGGAAGTAAACATGCAAGTGCTATATGTAGAGATCCTCTGTGTGTGTGCGGGGGGGAGTCTGATGTGTTTTGTAGATACAGCAGCAACATAGCGCATGGAGAAGCAGCAGCGGAAGAAGGCTGGATCATACCTCGATCGGTTCGTTGGCGCGCATTGAAGGGTTTTCAGAAGAGAGAGCCGCAGGTCCAGCTGCTGCTGCATCCTGCTGCTGCTGCTGATGCGACTGCTTCGAGAGGACGGGATTTTACAGGCGTGCTGGATCGCCTCCACGGTATACCGCAGGCAACTCACCTGTGCTCCGGCAACTTCAAACTGCTCATCTGCAGCAGCAGCAACAGCAACAGCAACAGCAGCAGCAGCAGTACGCAACAGCAGCAGCAGCAACAGCAGCAGCAGCAACATACAGCAGCGGCAGCACCAGCAACAGCAGCAGCAGCAAGCAACAGCAGCAGCAGCAGCATGCAACAGCAGCAGCAGCAGCATGCAACAGCAGCAACAGCATGGAACAGCAGCAACAGCACGGAACAGCAGCAGCAGCATGGAATAGCAGCAGCAACATGGGACAGCAGCAGCAGGATGGAACAGCAGCAGCAACAGCAGCATGCGCGACAACCGCAGGAGCATGAGCAGTCTCAAGAGTACTCGCACCACTAACACGACATGCACCAGGGGTGAGAAACAGGCAGCAGAGAAGTGAAAGAACCAGAAGAAGCAGCACCCCAAAACAAACTTTTCTGCTGTCCTCCTGGAGCGAGACATGATAGCAGCAGGCTAGGAGGCGGAGGCCAAGAATATCATTCTCTCTACACCCAAACTCTTCCCCTGTCAAGCAGCAAAAGAAAATCATCAGTCAGCACAGACCGATGTGAACATTTGCATATATACATATACATATGTATAACATCTACATACTCATACATATATATATATATATATATATATATGTGAATGAACTTGCGTATATAATTATAAATATACATATATATATACGTATGTGCGGGTCTCTGTATGTTGTTTCTGGAGTGGTGAATTTCTCTGTACATATCTTTGCGGAGATGAACGTCCGCAAATGTGTCTCTCGGAGCAAAAGCGAACTGAATCTTCCTTTAGCATTATCTTTTTGCCTTTGTCCCTATATCGTTTGATTCCGATACTGCGAAGAGAAGAGCGGAAGTAACATTGAACCTTCTTTTTCTTCTTGTTCTCTTCCAGCAAATGTTTCTTTGATACCTGATCGAGCAGAACAGCAGCGCCTTCCAGTGAAACATCATACAGCACTGGCTGAGCCGCAGACTCTCTCTCACGTAGTGAAGATTCTTCTTCAGCAGTCGCAGGCGTCTCTGCAACCAATTCATTCCAACCAGTCTCTCCTCTTGAAAGATATACAGAAAGGACAGAAGAGACGTATATAGAGCTACATATATAGAAAGAGAGAGGACAAGCAATCAACTGCTATCTGTGTGTATATATATATATATGTGGAAAGAGAGAGAGAGAAAGAGCAATCAATCTGACGATATCTGTGGATATACATATATATATATACATATACGTAAAGAGAGAGAAAGATGCGCAGATATACAGCGTTATACACATATATAGCCACAGAGAAGGGAGCAGCACTTTCACTCCCAAAGGCGCACTAGCTGTACATCTCTCTTTCTCTTTATACATCTTCATATATACAAACCATAGACATGTGCACACCTTCGCCTGATACATGAATATCCATAGATATATATAGCGGGTCGACGAGAGTCTTTGTTTCACGTGTCATTCTGCTTCGTCTCTTTCCTCTGTCTCCGTAGCCATATCTATAGCTGTCTCTGTACACCTCTCATCCTCTTCCATTGATTTACATACTTCGCTACATCTCTCTCTATATATATAGGAATGCCTGTGGCAGACAGTATATTAGAGATGTAGAGACAGAGAGAACACAAAATGCAGCAGCAGCAGCAAATCCAAGGTTCTTTGAAGAGGAGAGAGTGCAACAACAGCAGGAGAAACACTGTCAGCAGCAGCAACAGCGTGCTTTTTTCAACATGGGCCTCAGCAAACGAACGAAAAAATAAGAGCAGCAGATGCGAAAACATATCTCATATCCACGCGCAGACTCCCAGCAGCAGCAGAGAAAGAAGAAGCGGAAGAGAAAGAAGAAGAAGAAGAAGGGGAAAAAAAGAAGAGGAAAAGAAGAAAAGAAGAAGATGAAGAAGTATCAACTTGCGCGTGGGAAATCTCATTTGAATTCTTCTGTAAATCACGTTGCAGATCTAGCCATGAAAGCCTCCCTCAACAAATAGATCTGTCCCTGACGATACTGAAACGCAGACAAATTTCATCGCCCATGCCAGTCCGCAAAAGCGTCCCCAGTGGCAGCAACGCAGCCACAAGCACCAGCAATAGGACACGAAGAAGAAACCAGCAGCAGCAGAATGATAAGCAGAAGCAGCAGCAGAACGCGAAGAAGCGACAACAGCAGCAACAGAACACAAGGCGCAGCAGCAGCAGAATGACAAAAAGCAGCAGCAGCAACAGAACGAGACGGCAGCAGCAGCAGCAACACAACACGAAGCAGCAGCGATCGGACAAGAAGAAGCAGCAGCAGAAGAGATGGAGACAGCAGCAGCAACCATCAGAACACGAACGCAGCAGCAACCTGAGGAGAAGCAACAGCAAGAGCGCAAGAGGAGGCGAGCAGGAACGCTAACGTCGAATCCTGCTGACGCACAACACGAAAAAATGGAGGGAGAATAGTCAGCAGCAGCCAAAGTGCTGCAAGAGAATGTGTTTGTGTGTGCACTGCAACAACAAGAACAGCAAAGATCCCCTGCAATACGTCATCGTGCCTCTGGGTATGCGAGTTTGGCGCTCCTAGCCGCAGAAGAAGAAGAAGCAGCAGCAGTAGTGTTGAAGGCGTTTCTCTGAAAAAATCCAGCAGCGCCGGGAAGAGGTGCCTCTACTTCAGAAGGCCTTCACGTGTGTGTGTTTTCAAAGTGCAGAAGCATAAATATCAAGGACATAGCCGTTTCCTCAACTGAATCTATTGCGAAGCTCCTTCACTTCTACATCAACGTATACACACAAAATACAGAAACATACAGCATGCATGCACCAATAATGAGAGTAGAGTGGGAGTAAAATAGCAAGAGAAGAAGAATAGAATGACAGCAAGAGAAGACTATGTGACTATGATTTGCATATAGAGACTGACAGACCAGTATGAATACAATAAGAAGGATAATGATAGAAGATTGCAGTATGACGAGAAGGATATGTGCCACAGGTATAGATGTCTGTAGCGCTCCTGTTGTGAGGTGTATAGCGAAGGAGAGCTAGCTGCAGCGCAGGACCTCCGCCAGCACGCAAGAACAACAGATCCGGGCATGCAACAGCAGCAGCAGCGGAATGTTTGTCCTTCTCGAAGATGGACTTAGAATCCTTCGGATGACAGACTCCGCGCTGAGAGATACAGTGCTGGAGGCAGGCGGAAAAAAAAAGCAAAGGGTTACCTGGAGCTTCTCTTGACGCCGCTGGAGGGCGTCGACGGCGAAACCCACAACATCTCGTGCAGCTGTATGTACACCAGACTGCACAGCCACAAGAGGACAGCAGCAACCCACGCATTAGCAGCAACAACAGGAGAACAGCAGCAACAGAACGTGTGGCAGCAGCAAGAGCAGCAGCAGCAGTCGTCCCCTTACAGCGAACAGGGCGGAACAGCAGCAAAACGCGCGGCAGCACCAAAGAGAAACGACAAGACAGCCAGCAGCAGCAAAGAGGCAGGCGCAGCAAAGAGGCAGCAGCAGCAAATGGCAGCACCATCAAAGAGGCAGGCGCAGCAAAGAGGCAGGCGCAGCAAGAGGCAGGCGCAGCAAAGAGGCAGGCGCAGCAAAGAGGCAGGCGCAGCAAAAGATAGCAGGCGCAAAGAGGCAGCATACAGAGAGGCAGCAGCAGCAGCACCCAGCGGCAGCAGAACCAGCAGAGGCAGCAGCAGCATACAGCGCACAGCAGCAGCATACAGGAACAGCAGCAGAGGCAGGAGGGCACTGTAACGCAGGAAATGCTGCTGCAGCAGCAGTGCTATAGAAAGCAGGGATAATGAGGACGTGAGAGGTGCAGCAACAAAAGAAGAAAAGGACAGAGAGAAAAAGGGATACTCGCAGACGCCCCAATTACAAGAAAGGAGGGATAATAAAGCACATGCACAGCAACCATGAACATAAAAGCCATACCCTCGGATAGCTGTTTCATAAAAAGAAAGATAGGAAGAGAAAGAAAGAAGAAAGCAAAAGGATAAAGCAAAAACGTTTGACCTTTTCTGTTACAAAGTAGAATGAATTCCCTCTTCCCAGAGTCTCTGAAAGACGCACATAGACACGCAAACTCGACTCACACCACCGCCACAGCAGCACAATCCAACGCAGCAGGAGCAGCACCACTGCAGGACCTGCAGCAAGAACAACAACAGTGCACCAGCAGGAAACAGAACAGCAGCAGGGAACACGAGCAGGAGGCACAGCAGCAATGGCAGCAGGAGCAGCTGCAGGAGGGCAGCAGACAGGAACACCAGCAGAGATGCAGCAGCAGTTGCAGCAGGAGGCACAGCAGCAGCAGCGGCGCACGCAGCTGCAGGAGGAAGACACAAGCACTGCAGGGAGCAGCAGAAACAGTAGCACCAGGAAACGCAGCAGTAGCAACAGCAGCAGGAGTAGCAACAGCAAGAGGAATAGCAACAGTGCTGCTCCTGCACTGCAGGAGCAGGAACAGAGGAGCAGGAGCAGCAAACCCTGGTGGTGGCCAGTGCATAGGAGAAATAGGAGAGATTGCCAGAGAGACAAAGAAGCAGGTAAGGAATAAGTACTGTTGGTCAATAAAAAGGAGAAATTTTTGCATGAGAGAGCAGCAGCTCAGAGTCAGGAGTGCTACTGGTGCTGCTTCCGTTGCTCAAGCTGCTATTGGTGTTCCTCTGACGAGAAGCTGCTTGACAGACAGCAACAGCAGCAGCAGGTCGAGCTACTGCAGCAGCAGCAGCCAACGCGGCAGCATTTCTGCAGCACCTCCTCCTGCTGTTGAAGCGGCTGCTGCTGTAGTGCTGCCTCCCGCTGCTGCTCTGACGGAAAGCCTGCGCGCTGCTGCTGTTGCTGTTGTTGCTGCCTCTGCTGCTGCAGCAGCAACGAAACCTGGCGTGCAGGCGCCGCTCAACTCGTGCAAACGCGAGACGATCTGCTCCTCCAGCAGTGCCTGCAACGAAAAAAGCAGCAGCAGCAGCACAACAGCAGCAGCAGCACAGCAGCAGCAGGACAACAGCAGTAAGACAACAGCAGAAGGGACAACAGCAGCAGCAGCACAGTAGCAGCAGCAGCAGCAGCAGCACAAGAGCAGCAGCAGCAGCAGCACGTCAGGATGAAGACCTGGGCAAAAGTCTCTCTTCAAGAGTAACAGCAAATAGATTATAGTAGGAGAAGAGGCAGCAGCTTCTGCTGAGGTCAATTATACCCTAGCATCGAGACAACTTCCTGAATCTACTCAGCACGAAATAAAGAAAAGAAAAAGATACAATTCTACATACAAGGGGTTTTGAAAGAAAAAGGAATATTAAAATACATTTCTCTCGGCTGTGGAAGGAATGATGGATATAAAGAGATAAGCACCTTATGTCCTTTTATGTGAAAATTGATTTAAATAACAACGTCTGCAGACATCTAAACGAATAGCGACGCCCGCAACAGGCGTTGTTCGTGTCTACGCGCTGCATACATGCACACATACACATAGAGAGAGAAACATATATAACTAGATATACAGAGCTATATACAAGTAGATATAGAGATGGATATACATACAAATAGAGATGAAGATCTGTATTATCAATATATATAGAGCAGAGACAGGTATGTTAAAATATCTATATATATATGTGTATGGAGATATATTGAAATATATATATATATATATATATACGGACAGATATGCTGCAGGCACAGATGAAGACAGAAAGATACACCGATTTCTCTGCTGTGTATGCCAGAGCGCAAGAGGAAAAATAGACGTGCCTGCTCGAAGTATACGGAAGCTCGAATGAAGAGACACAGATAAACAATGAAGACAAAAAGTAAACAGAAACAGATAAAAATAGACGTACCAGCGTAAAAGGAGAAATGGAATGAAGATATATATATATATAGTTAGACGTCTCCATAAAGCAGGGCATCTGCAACGTTTAGCGCCTCATATACAGGAGAGAGAGAAAAGTAAAAACACACATTCATATATATGTATATATACATATATATATAGAAAGAGGGGATTAGACATATGTGGTTGAGACATTGACAAAAGGATAAAAGAGAAAAAGGAGATATCTTTTTAAACTGTATTGAGAACATTATTATATGTATATCTTTACACATATGTATATATCAAAAAGAAAGATGATATGTCCCAGTGATGAAGAGGATCACTATATACTTTTCGAGAAGAAATTGTTGCACGTGAATAGAATTGCTGTATGGAAAGGAATATCTGAGAAGAGAGAGATCAATTGAACTGATGTCCGGGAGGTCGTCTGCAAACGCAAAGAGACGCATGCAGCAAGTCCTCAAGCTCGATGTCTCCCTCCCTCAGCGGTAAAACTCCTCTGAGCTGTCTCTCGCACGAAGGACCTTTCTTTCAAACAAAAAGTAACAGTTCTCACTGTTTTTCAAATCTATCTTGTGTATATAAACGAACTGGCACTCTACATATAAATATATAAATGCATATACATAGATATACATATACATATGACGCATATATATATATATATATATATACATACATATATATGCATATACAAATGCATACATATATAAACATATACATATATAAACATATACATATATATACATATACATGTATGTACATATACATATATAGAGAGATATATATATAGATATACATATACCTAAGGATATATATATAAGGAATTAAGTTCGACAACTCTCTGTGTAGAAGAGTATGACATAATTCTTTCTCTGTGCCAGTCTAACAATAGACAAGAAAAAGATCTATATTCTTCTTTTGCTTTTTCTGTGTGCTGTATTGTTGCTTCGGCGAGTATCAACTCGTCTTTGTTTTCTATCTCGCTTTCAAGAAAACAGCTTGGCAAAGACGAAAGAAAAACATTCACTTCTCCATTCTATTTTCGATTACAAAAGGCAAGAAGAAAAATTAACTGCTTTTGATGATGTAATCTCTTTCTTTCGAAGCTCACCCTGCTGCTTCATATCTGTTCTTTCTTCAGTGCTAAGCTATACCAATCCGGTTGACGTCATCTATATATATATATATATATATAGAGAGAGAGAGAACAGATAGAGATGTAAAGAGCTAGATAAAGATATATATGTATATAAAGTATATAATATATCGATGTCACTAATATCAGATTTACATAATAGATATATATATATATATGTGTCGATGAGGATATAAGAATATATGATTCATGGATGGGGCACTACATATCCCTTGTGTGCACAGTCGTTAAGAGAGACATAGAACAAAGATAACAATTCTTTGAAGGCAGACATATGCATTTGATAAGACTTGCGCTAAAAGAGGAAGAAAGAAAGTCATCTACAAACAGAAGAGAAGAGCTTTGCTGTCTAACCCTACGGATATACAAGGATTACTGCGATGGAATATAGAAAGAGAAGAAAGAGAAGAAAAGAAGAAAGAAGACAAAGAAAGGAGAAAATGAAGAAAAGAAACAAAAGTAGATGACAGACAGACAGAAGAAAAAGAAAAAGAAAGAAGAGCTATATATCCTGTGTCGTGCAGACAATTTATATTTGATAAAGTATTGTGGAGGTGATAGATGATGGAGTCAGACAGTCAGAAGAAGAGGAATTTTGAGAAGAGAGAATCAGACTTTCTGGAATTTCATTTAAGAGCTGCTGTTTGTTTTCTTTTCTTTCCATCAAGCAAAAAAAACATTTCTCTGATTTCTCTTGACAACGTCATCAACCAAGACTTCACACTTTCCTGAAAACAACACATCTACTTTCCAATCCAGATTTACTCAGGAGCTTTCTTCTGCTTTTCTTCTTAGCCTTCTCCTCTTCACTTTCTAATTCTCCTTCTAATTCCCTGTTTTTTTTTGTTCTGTTTCTTCTTCTCTTGTCTTTCTTTCTCTTTCTAAGGGCATCTCAACCAGATATGAACAGCTGAAGGTTTGTATGTACTTTGAAAAGTGTCTTCATGAACAGAAGGGCAGCAGAAGCAGACTGCTTCTCCTTCACAGCAGCAGAAGGCTACTGTCTCCTGGATATCTCTTTCTGCTTATAACATCTCCTGTATTTGCTGCTCTGCATTAGCCGTGGTCTCTTCTGTTATAAGAGAACTGTTCCCAAGACGTGTTCCTGAAAAAGAAGCAGCGATCGCCTCGGTGAAACATTGCTGCGGCACCGAGAAAATCTGTCTCAGAACTGCCTGCATCTCCTACGTCCCTCTTCTCCAGCAAAAGTCTCTGCTTTTCTTTGCAAACGTTTTCTGGAGAGGTGTTCATCTTTCTCCTTCTTCTCCACGCCTGCTGCTCCTACTACTTCCTTCTTCTTCCCCCCAATCGAACCTTCACAACGGAGTCCTCTCTCCTTCTTCCTCTTCTTCTTCTTCCTGAGATGGTGCCCTGTCTCCTTTTACACACATGAGAAGAAAAAAGGAAAAGAAGAAAAGAGGTAGGAAGTGGATATAAGCCAGAAACCAGAGTGCTGGTCTTGGCCTCTGACTCTATCTTCTCGGTCTCCTCTCTCTCTTTTTAAGGCCGAGCTGCTCCGTCCCTCCTTCGCATTGTAACAGAGCCTCTTCAATCAATACGCAGTGCACACCCACCCGCTTGTACAAATCCTCTTCTGCCAAAAAAGAAAGGTGAAGAAGGAGCAAAAGCAGCACAAAAATCACCACCAGCATCCGGCAGAGCAACAGCAGCAGCAGCAGCACAAGCAACAGTAGCTGCCATGCCCACGCAAAGCAGCAGAAGAGCACACCAATAGCAGCAGAAGCAACAGAAGCAGCACAAGCAGCAGCAGTCACAACACAAAACAGCACAAGCAACATCACCAGCAGCAGCAGCAACAGCACCAAATATAAATAGCAGCAACAGCACACGCAACAGCAGCAGAAACAACGGCGTAAGCAACCGCAGCAACAATAGCAGCGTCTGCTGCGTCTTCCGTTATCCCTTTCTTTATGCAGATGTAAGTTGCGGGAGTGTGTGCGCATGCAGATGAAGGCGCGTTGATAGATGCGCTCGTATTCGCAGAAAGGAGGACGGTTGACATGCGGCCGGATACTCCATGATGAAGACCTACTGTCTGACAGAAAGAAAAAACACCTGCGGTGGGGACTATTCTACGCACATTTTGATTCCTTCGCTTAAATATCTCTTCCTTTACGCGAGAGACATTCTTCTGCCTCTCTCCCCCTCTCTCTGCAGGCATCTTGCTCCAAACCTTTCATAACCTGCTGAGTAGAATGGCACACCCCACTACGTACACTTTTACATCTATATATACAGACAGGTGAAGAGTTACTATATATCTGTCTACTATTAGATAGACACATACGTATATATATATATATATATATGTACAGAGAGATGAAGACTTACTATTCTTCTTTCTTCTTCCTTTTCTCCTTTGGCTCGAGTCGCATTAAGTAAACCTCGAGACCAATACACACTTTCGTGCATTTGTCTTCATATATCAAGCTATGTAGGGGTTTCTCAAGTGTCATAGGTGAAAATGTCTGCCTCTATTTCAAAGCAGCGCTAGAATGATGCGAAAACAAAAGAAAGATTTCTTGTAACGCTGTCTAAAGAAAAACAACGGCAACAACAGCAGCCAACAGAGACGCAAAAAGGAATTTCTAAGAGGAGAGAAGAGAATCAAACAGAAGAGACTCTCACCAAGAGAAGGAACTGAGTTCAAGATAAATATGCTGATCGCATCGTTGAATGCTCTGGCCGCAGATTGATGTAATGATGAGCGCTGCTGCCCATGAACAAATGCGTCTCCACCAGAAGTTGCTAAAAACAGCAACAACACCCGACGCCAACACTAGCCGTAGGAATGCCACACACCAGCAGCAGCAGCCAATGCCACAAACAGCAGCAGACGACCCAGCAGCAACCAAAGAGGAAGACTACCCTATGGAAGGGACAGTTCGAATCGCGCGTCCGGCACAGATATATGTGTTATGAGCACCTTGAAATGAGGTCTCTGCCTGTAAAAGATATTCCTGTGTTTGGCTTGTGCGTAACCATAAATCAATATCTCCGTCCACAGCCACCGACCTGCGCCTCCGCGAATCCTTCTTGTAAACCAAAAGATGAACATTCTTTCTATGGATTGATAGACAGACACGTTTATACGCTACCGTACTTGGAGAACAAGCATTGAAAGAATCGAAACAGGTACACACATATAGGGTATGAATATAAATATATATATATATATATATATATATATGAAAGGTGATGGTGCAGAAGACGCACGCCTGTCTCCTAATCTCTCTGCATAGTGACAAATGCCGCAGCTGCATCTGTAGGGATATCTGCTTACGGATGCCGATAGACACGTTCAGAGAGAGACAGGGAAACTTTTCCTCAATATACATCTATACGTTTATGTATATATATATATATATATATATATGTATATATCTATACATTACACGTAAATGTAAAGCTAAACAGTACGTCCATGCATTTACATGTATATAGTTGAGATGCAACAATTGCCAATGCCCTCGTACCTGGTGCAGCGGCTCTGCTGCTGCATAGATTGGAACTGTGGTGCAGAGAGGCAGCAGGAGAAGAGAGAGCCATCGCAAGACGCAGAGGCGAAGGTTTTCCTAAGATCGCAGTTTCTGCAGCAACGCCTGCAGCAGTGGGATGAGAATTCAAACGCTCCAAGAACTGTTCGTCTTCTGCTGGAATCATCATTTTGTCACCTTCTCTTGACGTAAGGATCCGTGGATAACATTCTTTCATCCAAGCAGTCCACAGTAGAAATCCTCAGTCTGTAGAACACAAGAATTCCCACGAAGTGCTGCTATTACCTCGAGACATATCACGTTTGCAGGCGTATGATGATACTCGGCAGAATATTATCTGACACGCTCGCGTGTTCTACTACTTAGGGATATTGCACTAGGATGCCCCTAGGGGAACTCCATATATATATATATATATATATATATATATGGACTCCATAGACATATAGGGTATGTATATATGTGGATGTATTATCGAGGTGTGAGAAAGAGGTTGGCGTCTTTCTGGGGTAGTTCTGTTCCCTTTGTAAAACAAAGGCGTGCTTACGCGTATAAAAGAGAGTCGTTAAAGCCTTACGAGACTTAGACATACATGAAAAGAAGAACGGTGTTGGGGCATCCGCTGGTGAAGAAGTCCTATGGACGCAGAGAAGATAGGAGCGCCCGGCCTGGGAAAAAGATTGTTCAGCAACGATTCCCGAGATTATCACAAGAGAAGAGAACCCACTTGTAGAAGTCACGCAGCGCGACAAAGACATTGGATAGACATAAATCAAAGATCAATACACCTCTTCGAAGGTGTTCATTTCGACAACCTCATGTATGTGGCAGTGCCTGAAGTTGTAGAAATTTTATGGCTCATGGTGCGGTACGGCTTCAACGTCTATCTCCATACATGTATGTGTGTTTATGTAGAAGAAGAATAAATATGCGTTGGAAACCTACAGGTATTCATTCACACGTGTTTGTATACAAAAAGAGATATTACAAGCAGACTGTGCGGAGACGCATAGCTATATATTTGTAACATATATGCGTAGGAATAAATACTCCGACAGCCAGACCAGACGAAGATATAAGCAGAGACACAATCGTTGACACGCTGACAACATGTATTATGTGTGCAGATCTACTTATGTTCATACAGGATGTTGAATGCTGACGTATCCTGGTATGAATACTGCAAATATTTACATTTACTACATTACGATCATTCTAAATTTATTATGTGTATACATCCACATTAGGGGAAGATTTTACATGTATAGCTGTTATTGCCTTGACGGGCATGACGATTCACACGCACATGCAGGGTTCTGCAGTTTTACATTTTTTTGTACACCGAGAAAGAGACACATATAGACAGACGTGTGTGACAGAAAGGATGTTTACACTTTTAACGGAGCGCCACGTCCTACAGTACAGTAACCAGCTCATAGGGGACGAGAGAGATGCGCACACACATAACATAGTACACAGTTCGGCAGATATATGTGGGTATCGCAGAATAAGCTAATTATACGGATTCATAACGGAAATTACTCTATACCTTCATAGATGCAGTTGCATGTGTGGGACGGCCAAAGGCGAAGAAGAGAATGAAAGATGGAAGCAGAAGCATGAGCAAGTCATGTTACACCGACTGAGGTGCAGATACACCTCGGTGTGTAAGTATACCCGGGAAGTGCGCAA